>OZ002736.1:30689690-30824260 GCA_963924305.1 Polygonum maritimum
AGGAGGTACATGTTCTTTGTTAATTTAACTTTGGGAGGTTTACCAGAGTATGTGGCTGTGGATTCTCTGATGTGCATGTCAAGACATGTTATCTTTACGTCCGTTATCATTTGTTAGGTGTGTATCATAAATTGTGTGTGTTTTCTTTTTCAAACTGTGTGTGCTTTCTTTTTCTTCTGTCTGCCTTCCTATGTTTAAGGACCTTTTTCCAGAGGAATCATTTAGATTGTTGTATCTTTTTAATTTCAGATACGCTGAGATTCCTTTTTCAACATCAGTTTTGGCCTTCTGTTTACCGTTGGCAGTGTTTTTGTATGCCACTGGCTGTTTATGCTCTTCTTAAGTTATTCCTGGGTGATATATCAGAGCCTGTGTTTTCTTTTTTCCCCTGATGTGCATTTCAAGGACATTGCTAGTTTTCTAGTGCTTGCAAGCCAATTAATTCTGCTAGAATCATTCGTCAATAAGGGAAATATAGACATAAGACTAATTGATTGACTATTGGTATTGTCTTTGAGCAATACTAGTTCTCTTCACCCTCATGATGAAAGTTAATATTTGTATATAACTCCAGGATTTGTCTTTCTGGTGGAAAGGAAATTCATAATGCAGTAGTGAGCAGCATACAAGACCTCGCAAATGCTTTCTCATCGTATGAAGATGAAGTATTGGTAATGCAGAGAAAGAACTACTGATATTAATTCCCCTGTCATCTCTTTTCAAGATGTATTATGAATTCTATTCTATATCTATTGTATATCTTCTCACATAAACCTATTTTGGTAAAATTATGCTTCCGAACTTTCTGAGAAAGAAACTCAGCTTGGCTTTCTATAAAGTTTGATTTAAGTATGCTGGTTCTTGAAGGTGATTTGTAAGTCATGTCTACAAAAATCCATTGACCTAGATGTATTGTTGTGATGTAATTATTGAAGAAAGTGTCAATCACTTCCCCTTTGTAGGTAAAACGGGAGGAGCTGCTCCAGTTTGCCCAAGTTGCTGTATCAGGCTTAAAAGTTAATGCCGATCTTGCAAGGTAGCTAAGATATCCTTCTAGTATTCTTTTTACTGGGGAACTGTTTGATTCCCTAGCCAAATTTTCTTTTGATAGAAAAGATTGGAGCGTTGCAGAATAAGCGGTTGCACTGTATATTTGCATGTTTTGTCATATCATTTTTTGCCTTAAATGTTTGATGACCTACTATATCTTGATTTTCTAGTTTTTTTTTTCCTACAGGATAGATGCTGAAGCCTGTATTTTGAGGCAAAAACTTGATGAATTGAGAGCCTCGCCAGAGGTTTCACATCAAGGTTCAGAGGAGGAATCTACTTCTGCCAAACTAGAGGTGCTTTTTCAAATATGAAGCACATCTTGTTTCATTTCATTATGGTTGATTGCTTCTACATATTGACTTTTCATCTTTCTTGGTTTTTGATTCTCTGTAAGTTTCATTATAATGGTTACTTAGCAGGTTCAATAAAACAATAATTACTTTCTCAAGATCGTGATTATGAGTCATGACTTTAAGAGGCCATACTTGTGACTTATGACGTCAAAATCTGTGAACTTTATAGGCCCTTAAAGGAGCACTAACCCACATTCGAATTTGCTCCAAGTTGGAAGGGCTTCTTAGAAAAAAAAAGATGTTGCACAATGGAGACACTCCAGAAGTTCATGCCCAGAAGGTACCCTTGGCATTTGACTGTTATATAAGTCACTAATATTACATTTTTTGTGATATTTCTCTTGTTAATAATGTATTTATGATGAACAGGTGGATAAGTTAAAAGTCTTGGAAGCTTCCCTTGCTAATTCTTCTGTTAAAGCTGAAAAACGTGTATCTGATACCAGGTATATGCTAAATGTTGGGGAATAATACTCTATCTACTGTTGAAATGGCCTAATCACTATACCTTAAATATGGATGCAGCATTGAAATGGGTTTTATTGTGTTCCAAGTCATTCTAGTTTTTTTTATTGTGCGGGAAAAAAAATAGTTATATTATGATGAGTGGGTAAACTTCATTTATATTCCAAACTTTTGTGACAGAGAACCTGTTTCCTTCCATGGCATACTGATTTTATGCGATAAATAGGCTTGACTTTGATGTCACTTGCTTTTTAATTCTTAAAAGGTTCCAGAGAGAGGAAGCCCTTAAATTCCGTGTGAACAAGGAAAATGAAGTCGGTGAGATAGAAAAGGTATTTTAGCTTTTGAAGAACCGCTCATACATTCTTTGTTGTTTGTTATGGTTAGTCCAATTATCTCCCTAAGTATAGCTTAATATGTTATACATACCTTACAACTGAACTTTATGGAACCTAAATTGTGATTCTAGATGAATATATCCACATTCCTTCTTGTATTATTTTTATTTACTGCATTTGTCTGCCCATCATTAAACCAAAAGAAACATACCCAGCGCACAACAAAATTTGACAGATGATCATTTCAGATCTTTCTAGGCATTTTGACATGCGGTTTCATGTTTATGCAATATGCATATATAAAATAGAATAAGTAATAGACACAAGTAAATGAAAAACCCGACACCAATTCGCAACCCTCCTGCTTCCTTCACCCCATCTCACTCTCTAAGATTAACTGTGCACTTTTATATACGTATCGTCTTTTCTGATTGTGTGCATGAACCATTCATTCATACCCCATATTGTAAAACAGATCAGAAGTTCGATGGGATTCTTAATAGATCACTTCAACCACTGTCGGCATCATAATAATAGGTGATTGTTGAAGTGTACAGATATGTTCCAAAAACAGTTCATTAGATATTCCAAGATGGATCATTTGTATAATTTCCGAGATCTCTGGGATGTAACACATCTGTACTATGCCTGGATTTACTTTATACTCCGTTATTCTGAATTGAGGTGTAACTTTTAATCGCAGGAAATTGGTGCTGAAATCACGGGACTTGAGAAAGAAAGAGATGCACTCGAAGCTGCATTGAAAAAGGTTCACTGATAGTAAATGAGATATTAAAATGTTCTGATCTGTTTTTTTTCATTTTCTAAAAATGTTTCCATCACAAACTTTTGAGTATAGAATTGTGGTGCAGGTGAACATATCCTTGGCTGCTGCTTATAAACGTCTAAACCAGACGAAAGAGGAAAAAGAACAGTTTGATGAAGCTAATCAGCAGATTGTTTCTCATTTGAATAGAAAGGTATTAGTATTTCTGCTTTTCATTTGGGTGAATTTGCATCATCTTGAATAATTGAAATCTTACTCAAGGCTTGTTTATTATTCAGGAAGACGAGCTATCGAGAACAATTGGCTCTTGTAAAGTAGAATCAGATGTTCTACGTACATGGATCAACTTCCTTGAAGATGCTTGGGCTCTTCAAAGTTCATATACAGAGACAAAAGATAAACAGGCAAAGTATGTAACGATGTGGCTTATCTAATTTTTGTCTTCTTCTCCACTCTACTAACCTTGCTTTAAAATTCAGCGATGAACTTGAAAAACACGAAGATTATTTTGTCAATTTGGCAATCAATCTTCTCTCTGGCTATAAGGTAAGCATCAGAACAAATGGTGTATATGCTACTATCTGTTTGATGCATAGATTTGTATGTTCATTTTTTTTATATTCATCTCCATTTTAATGAACATTAGTGTTTTACTTGGATAATCGCAGAAAGAGTTGGAGCCTGCAATTAGCCGTATCCGGAACTTTGTGCAGAATCTGAAGAAATTAAGTGATGGGTAATGGATTCTCTTAGCTAGCAGCTCATTTCTCACATTGTTTGCTCCCTCCTTTTCCATGCACAAGGAAATTATATATAATGAAGTTTGAGACAATGGAAAATCAGCAACAATAGATTCTGCATGGATCGAATTGATTTTTATTGATAAGGCAATGAGTGTGTTTTGTGGTAAGCAATTGAGATAGGTGCTCTGCAAGCATAAATAAACATGTTATAAGGAAAAGATTGATTTTTTCAAATTTAGTGAAATATTTGTTTATTGGAGAAGATCAAACAAATGCAGAATATTTGTCGGTCACATAGCAATAAACTGCTGAGAATATTTAAATAATGTCATGTCATTATGACAGATCTGATACCCTATCCAAAGTAGATGGTGAAGATCCCAACCCAAGGAAAAATCTGGAGGAGGAGTATCTGGACTTTGAGGCAAAGGTATAAATTGCTCGACTTAGATCATTGTGCTACTATTATGATTCATAACAAGATCAGAACTATTTTCAAGCAAGAGGTGCTAAAGAACAGTATTGTGAAAGATGGAGTTTGGCTTGGATTTAGGTTTTTCCTTTATTGCAAACTTAGGCCCTTATAAGACAAATGTCATGCTCAGCTATATGGTAAAGATCATGCTCGTATGATGCTCAATCGTGATTTATAGCGTAAAGCCCCTAAGGTGTAGATCCTAATGATCCTGACATGGATGTTGCTTACAAAATTCAAGTCCTTGTTCCTTTGGAGGTCACACCTATCTGTGAATGAAAGTGACATTCGCTTGAGTGTTTTAGAGGTTCTTACATGGCCTAAGTTTGTGATTGAAGTTGTACCTTGCCTTGTAAAAATTACTTAGTAGAATATTAAGGCTCTGTATGATTATGCTCAAATCTGAGTAAAAAGTTGTTTCCACCTCATGTCTCTGTTTGTTTGTAGCTATACCTTGAAGCTTGAACAAAAGCATTTTCACGGAATCCTTTATCAACTGACAAGCAAATTATATCATCTATTTTATTGCAGATTATTACCACCTTCAGTGTCGTAGACAACATGAGGGAGCAGTTGGATGTTCAGAAAGGCAAATTTTCAAGGTCACATTTCTTTCTTCACTGTTCAGTTCAATGCAAGCATCTGTTGTTTATACAATAGCAATATTCATATCATGCATTCTTACCAGGAAGCATGATTCAAAGGTTGAAGAGCTGCTTGATGACATTGAGAAGCTGAGACAAGAATTTGAATCCATTGAAAGACCGAATCTACAGATGGAATACCCTGAAGGCACAGCAGAGAGCCCAAAAAGTGAAAAGCCACAGGAAAATCCTTCACAAACAGTAACTCAGGCTTCAGACGAACAAAAAGTTGCAAAAGAGGAACACTCTGAGCCATCTTCAGTGAAAATGGAACAATCTGCAGTCAATCCGGAGCAGGTTCTTGACCATGAAGCTGAGCTGGCAAAACTGGAATCTGAGTTCGGGAATGTAGAACAGGAATACAGCCCACATGAAATAGGGGATTGGGAATTTGATGAACTAGAGCGAGAGCTGAAAAGTTAGCTGCCTGGAAAGCTAAGCAAGAACATGGGCGTGTAAGTTTCTACCCAACTCTGAAAATCTTTATGATTTGCATGTTTAATATAAGTTGAATTATCGGAAACCACCCGGAAAATATCCTATATTGCCACCTGATATATTCATATTTTCTAAAAACCACCCATGTAAGTGTATAACCATCCCGGTCACCAAACCATTACCTGTAATATAGCAATATGGCCTATTTTTAAGGGTGGTTTTTGGTGCTTGACGCTAGGTTTTGTTTGACAAGAGACATTATTAGTTGTACATGTGAAAGATTTTCTATATGTAAATACCAATGCTTTTGTTTTCTCTTTGGTTATCAAGGTCCTCCTCTAGAAGCACTGTTTTGAGCTTGGAAGCAAGTCCATGGATCTGGTGATTACTCACTTTGATGATTTGTTGTTGTGTAAATTCTCTCTGAGTTGAATGTAACATGGTTATACAAAAAACTGTTCTTGTGTTATGACTATTGACTAACTTAAAGAGGCAAAAACGAATGACATATACTCTCAAAATGTGATGTTTTTCTAGACTTCCGCCAGATGATTACTTGGTATTTTCTTCCCCTTTGTTTCTCGACTGATTTTTGTATCGTTGGAAACGGATGCATTATTGCACCAGGAAAGAGGATGCTGTCGACCTATATCATTTCGGCTTAAAGTTACCAACATCTGCTCATACCATTTCATGTAATATATGGATTCTCAGATTCTGTCAAGATGGGATATAAATGGGGATTCAAACAAATCAAGAAATCTAAGACTTGCATTATTTGTTAATCCGTTAGTAAGAAAAATGGACTATCCAATCCCTTATAACATGGCCATAACTCACAAGCAAACGAGGAAGGAAGAGCACGTAGTGTTAAACGAGGAAGGAAGAGTATGTAGTGTTAGACCATTGCAATGGACGAGGGGTGATTCGAACACGCGACCTAACAGTCATGGACGTCAAAACTCGTGTATTTGATAGTAGAGTAAGTGTTGCTTAACAAGTACTCCTCAAAAACACATCCTTCTATGGCTCTATGTTGATGACACAAATCCCATACTTCTTAAGGAAAGTTCTTGTGTACTTCGGAGTATTTTCCTCCATTAATCTTCTTACTTAGGACCCAAGACTAATAACATGTGTAAATGTTACGTTGATAGCGAGACCAAATTTTCCAACTTGTGCTAGATTGTTGAGAAAGACACGAGGTGCAACAGCCCTTTTTAAAACCCTTTGGTAGTAGTAGTACCAAAGTCTACTCCGCGCTGAGCACTGACACTTCCCCGTTAAACCCTAGTTTTCAATCTTCCATTCTCCATTTCTCCCCCCAAATCTCCACTCGAATCTCTTGCCATATATGAATTAAATCGAAGCTCTCAACCACCTTCTACATCCGCAATCTCCATCTCCTTCCCCGCACGAATTCTAGGGTTTCTCCTCTCCGGCCATGTACCTCTACAGCCTAACACTTCAGCAGGCGACCGGCGTAGTCTGCGCCATCAATGGCAACTTCTCCGGCGGCAAAGTCCAGGAAATCGCCGTGGCTAGGGGGAAGGTTCTCGATCTTCTACGTCCCGACAACAACGGTAAGATCCAGACTCTCCTCTCCGTTGAAATCTTTGGCGCTATTCGCTCGTTAGGTCAGTTCAGGCTCACCGGAGCTCAGAAGGACTATATAGCTGTCGGCTCCGACTCCGGTCGGATTGTCATTCTAGAATACAACAAGGAGAAGAACGTTTTCGATAAGGTTCACCAGGAGACGTTTGGGAAATCCGGATGTCGGCGGATTGTTCCCGGTCAGTTTCTTGCGATTGATCCTAAAGGTAGGGCTGTCATGATTGGAGCCTGTGAGAAGCAGAAGCTTGTGTATGTTTTGAACAGGGATACTGCTGCTAGGTTGACTATATCTTCGCCTCTAGAGGCGCACAAGTCTCACACGATAAGCTACTCGATTTGTGGGGTTGATTGCGGGTTCGATAACCCTATTTTTGCTGCCATTGAGTTGGATTACACGGAAGCTGACCAGGATTCGACCGGGCAGGCGGCTGCTGAGGCCCAGAAACACCTGACGTTTTACGAGCTTGATCTCGGGCTTAACCATGTGTCCAGGAAATGGTCCGAGGCTGTTGATAATGGTGCTAACATGCTTGTAAATGTGCCCGGTGGGGGTGATGGGCCCAGTGGAGTGTTGGTTTGTGCTGAGAACTTTGTAATTTACAAGAACCAGGGGCACCCGGAAGTGCGTGCTGTCATTCCCAGGAGACTTGATCTGCCTGATGATCGTGGTGTTTTGATAGTCTCTGCAGCTACTCATAAGCAGAAATCGATGTTCTTCTTTTTGTTGCAGACTGAATATGGTGACATTTTTAAGGTTACTTTGGAACATGATAATGATCGTGTAACAGAATTGAAGATTAAGTACTTTGATACGATCCCTGTCACGTCTTCCATGTGTGTGCTCAAGTCTGGATTCCTGTTTGCTGCATCTGAGTTTGGAAACCATGCCTTGTATCAGTTTCAGGCTATAGGAGATGATCCTGATGTTGAGGCATCCTCAGCTACACTCATGGAAACTGATGAGGGTTTCCAGCCAGTTTTCTTTAACCCCAGGGGCCTTAAAAACCTTGTTAGAATTGACCAAGTTGAGAGCCTGATGCCAATTCTGGACTTGAAGGTCTTAAACATGTTTGAGGAAGAGACCCCACAGGTTTTTGCACTCTGTGGGCGAGGCCCTCGATCATCTATGAGGATTCTTAGGCCTGGTTTGGCAGTCAGTGAGATGGCTGTGTCACAGCTTCCAGGTGTTCCTAGTGCTGTTTGGACTGTGAAGAAGAATGTAAATGATGAATTCGATGCTTATATTGTGGTGTCTTTTGCTAACGCTACACTTGTGCTTTCAATTGGTGAAACTGTTGAAGAAGTAAGTGATAGTGGTTTTTTGGATACAACCCCTTCCCTTGCCGTGTCTCTGCTTGGTGATGATTCTCTCATGCAAGTCCATCCTAGTGGTATTAGACATATAAGAGAAGATGGGCGAGTCAATGAATGGAGAACTCCTGGAAAAAGAACAATTGTCAAGGTTGGATACAACAGACTGCAAGTAGTAATTGCATTGAGTGGAGGAGAGCTTATATACTTTGAAGTAGATATGACTGGTCAGTTGATGGAGGTCGAAAAGCATGAAATGTCCGGAGATGTGGCCTGTTTGGACATTGCCCCAGTTCCAGAAGGAAGACAGAGATCTCGCTTCCTAGCAGTTGGATCATACGACAACACAATCCGTATTCTGTCGCTAGACCCCGATGATTCTATGCAGATATTGAGTGTGCAGAGTGTTTCTTCACCTCCAGAATCACTCTTGTTTCTTGAGGTTCAAGCATCAACTGGAGGTGAGGATGGTGCAGACCACCCAGCTAGTCTTTTCCTTAATGCAGGTCTACAGAATGGTGTTTTGTTCAGAACAGTAGTTGATATGGTTACAGGGCAGCTTTCAGACTCTCGTTCTCGGTTCCTAGGATTGAGGCCCCCAAAGCTTTTTCCAGTCCTTGTTAGAGGTAAATGTGCTATGATTTGCCTATCAAGTCGACCTTGGCTTGGGTATATACATCAGGGACATTTTCTTTTGACACCTATCTCCTATGAGACACTTGAGTTTGCTGCCTCATTTTCGTCTGACCAGTGTGCTGAAGGTGTGGTGGCTGTTGCTGGCGATGCACTGAGGGTTTTTACTATTGAGAGGCTTGGGGAAACATTTAATGAAACTGCAATTCCATTAAGGTATACTCCAAGGAAGTTTGTTACTCATCCGAAGAGGAAACTTTTAGTGATCATTGAAAGTGATCAAGGAGCATTCCCGGCTGAGGATCGTGAAGCTCTTAAGAAGGAGTGTTTCGAGGCTGCTGGAATGGGTGAAAATGGTAAGTTAGAGCAGATGGAAAATGGGGGAGGGGATGATGAGGACAAGGAGGATCCTCTTTCTGATGAGCAGTATGGGTATCCAAAGGCTGAATCTCACAAGTGGGTTTCATGCATCAGAGTTCTTGATCCCAGGACGCCAAAAACAACATGCTTGCTGGAGCTTCAGGAGAATGAGGCTGCATTTAGTTTGTGCACAGTGAACTTTCATGATAAGGAGTATGGAACGCTTTTAGCCGTCGGCACTGCAAAGTCGTTGCAATTTTGGCCCAAAAAGACTGACTCCAAAGAGCCCATCCCTAAACGTGTCGGATATATCCATATATATCGCTTCGTGGATGATGGAAAATCTCTTGAGCTTTTGCACAAGACCCAGGTAGATGAGGGTATTCCTCTTGCTTTGTGCCAGTTTCAGGGGAGATTACTTGCTGGAATAGGACCCGTGCTGAGATTGTATGATTTGGGCAAAAAACGACTGCTCAGAAAGTGTGAGAATAAGCTGTTTCCAAACACAATTATCTCCTTGCATACATACCGTGATCGTATCTATGTGGGTGACATCCAAGAGGTATGTTCAAGTAGTTTCCCGCTACTTTAAAGGCCTTCAATATTAGTAATGATTTGATTACACTTAGCATGCTGTTTCCTTGCTACATGAATGCTAAAAACTCCTCATCTTGGCTCTATTGCTGATGGGGATTTATTTTTACAAGTCTTTGTCACAAGGATTTTGCTATCTTTCCATCATAGGATAAACATTGATATAGGACTTTGATCTATTAAAAAATTGGGGTAGGATACACGGCATGTGGTAATAATCTTGAAATTAAGTATATTGACTGAAGTTTTGATTGTTTTGTAATGTTCAAGCTTGGTTATGATTTTTTAATATTATCACCATTATTGTTCAGCTAATAAGGCTCTATTAATGCTTACACATTTCACATTTTTACTTTCTCATTTTGCGATGGTATCAGCTTCTTATAATCAACAATAAAGGCCGGAGACAAACCTTGCTACGAGGAATACATGAACTAAGCAAATGGACTCCATAGGCACAAGGCATTCTTATCTTAGTGATTGACATTTTGCTGCAAAAAGACGAGTCTAAACAAAACTTAGATTAAGATTATGTGGTTAATTACTCAGTCCTGAACTAAGAATTGATCAGCCTAAATGCTAAGAGTATAGAATCAATTACTTGAACTTAAGGCAAAAAAGAAGTATATTAGTCTTAGTTTCGCTACCATGTACACTTTGAGACTGTTTGAGTTGTATGTAGGCTTGCAGGAACTAACTGGCAGATGCATTTACTTGCCATTTCAGTTTTGCAACTCAACCTTACATTTGTCATCTTCTTGATCTACAAAGCTTGATATCTGTATTATTCCACTAACGCCCTTTGCTTTCTTCCTGCCCATGTCAGTCTTTCCACTATTGCAAGTATAGGCGTGATGAGAACCAGTTGTACATATTTGCTGATGATGTCTATCCAAGATGGCTTACCGCTGCACACCACGTAGATTTTGACACCATGGCAGGTTCAGACAAATTTGGGAATGTCTATTTTGTTCGTTTACCTCAAGATGTCTCAGATGAAATTGAGGAAGATCCCACTGGTGGAAAAATAAAGTGGGAGCAGGGGAGGCTGAATGGTGCTCCTAATAAGGTGGAGGAGATTGTTCAGTTCCATGTTGGTGATCTGGTCACAAGCATGCAGAAGGCTTCTCTTATACCTGGTGGTGGAGAGAGCATCTTTTATGGGACTGTCATGGGGAGTGTTGGAGCTTTTCTTCCATTTGCCTCTCGAGATGATGTTGATTTCTTCTCTCACCTGGAGATGCATTTGAGGCAAGAGCATCCACCTTTGTGTGGCAGAGATCATATGGCTTTTAGATCTTCTTACTTTCCTGTTAAGGTAACTTGAACTCACCCTTGGTTTTGTTATATATTCGTATTATTCATATTCATAATGAAAAAGCCGGTCTATCATGTTTGGTATGCTGAACCTTCTGTGCTGATCTTGACAGGATGTGATTGATGGTGATCTATGCGAGCAATTCCCCACACTCCCGCTGGATATGCAAAGAAAAATTGCAGATGAATTGGATAGAACCCCAGCTGAAATATTGAAGAAGCTGGAAGAGATTCGGAACAGAATCATTTAATCAAATCAAGATTGTATGTTATCATCTTTTGCATACCTTTTTACACTTTCTACTTACTCTGCATCTTACATAGTATGCATTGATTTTAGTGTTGTTTGCTGATAAAGGTTGCCATGTTTCCCCTCTTTGAACTTTTTAATCTTTTCTTGGGAAATTGTGCTTGCCCATGTAATTGAACCATATATTTTGCCATGCAGTGAATTAGAAACTTTTTGACTAACATTTTCAGAGGGGGTTGATGGCTATAGGTGGACCACCTCCTACCAAGACCATTAAATGTTTTGCTTGCTTGGGAACTTGTATCTCAAATTGCTTTGGTAAAATTTCATTGTGCGGCAATTGCCTCCAAATAATCCGTTTGGTGTTATCTTGTATTGGAGGGTGTAGATCTTGTCATTTTGTCAATTGGTAACTGAACCAGGTTTTTGTCAGTTTGTAGTCCTCCCATGTAGTTTTAAGCTATGGACCCAAAGGTGCTAGTCCTTTAATAGGCTGGTTTCACTGATGTCAAGCTGGATCAACTTAGTTATTGTTTGTTCCACTTTTGTCAATTCGTGTCAAGTGAAATCGTATTTTTTTTTCCCTAACACCTGGAGCAATGGAATGCATAAACTGTCCCATTTTAGGCTTTCAGTCTTCATTTAGCCTAGAAATGGAATGAACTCCATTGCTGATTATTGGATTTTACTGTGTTTGTGCTGTAACTTATTTCCAGTTTATGATTTAGTTTACCTTTGTGCCGGTTCCTCCTTAATAAACATATCATTATACTGGTTATAGTAAAATTTGTGATATCTTACATCTACTATTTCCTATTCAAGTATATCTGGCAAACAATTGCCTACTAATCTGAGTACCCTTCCTCATCAGCAGGTACTAGCCTTGAACATTTGGCTTTTAATGAAACATCTAAGAGATGTATGTCAACAGAGAGAGAGGCTTAGCGATGTGTTTGCACATATGTTAAGCTTGGAAGAGGAAGTCAGGACGATTTAGTCAGAAGAAGATTGACCCATTATAAAAGTCCTTGTTAGTTTGTTGAATTAGGGAACTGTTATTTCATTTTCTCTGAAGAGTTGTTGTAATTAGAGATCAAAAGCTAATAGCTTGGTTTATGTCTTTTACATTGGTAGAAGAATATGTCTTTTTGAGCAGCAATGTCTGTTTGGTGTACTTTAGAAGTGGAGTTTTATTGCCACCATAATTTAGTTTGCAAAGCTTTCACTCTTAAACCACACATGGGTAGCTTTAAAACACCTTGTGAAGGTGTTCTTATGCTGTTGTGTTGTTTGGTGTAGATGGCAGGGTCTTTTTGCTATAAAACACCTTGTGAAGGTGTTCTTACCTTCGGTGGAAGGTTTAAAGGTATTTGATGGTAGATTGTTTGTACAGGTGAAAGTTATTGGGGCTGTGTCGGTTATTTGATTTGGCAATTACTTAGGGTGGGTGTGTTAGATTGAATAGGCTGCTGCGTGAAATTGAGTTGTCATGTAGATTGGTGGGTTGTCTTGATGTGGTTTTTATCCAGTGGTTATTTTGAAAATATTCTTGGATGGGTTATTTCACTCATTTGGATTCGGATGGCATAAATTATCTGGCCGGATAACCACAAGCGAAACAGGCTATAAGAAGTGGGTATTTGCAAAGGAATATTTATAATCAATCAACTATTTTCTTATGTGACGATATATAATATTCCCTCCGTCCCCGAAAACTTGTCCGTAAAGTAGATTTGCACGCGGATTAATGAAAGTGGTAAAGTTTGATAGGTGATGTTAAAAAAGTGATAAAGTTTGATAGGTGATGTGAAAAAAGGGATAAAGTTGATGAAAAGGGTAATAAAGTTGATAGGTGATGTGAAAAGAGTGGGGATAGTTTTGTAATTTTATTGAAAAAAGTGATAAAGTTGAGGAGAAAGTTGGATAATGAGTGTAAAAAAAAAGTGATATAAATGGAAAGAAATGGAGGTGGACAAAGTTTTGGGGACAACCAAAAAGGAAAGACGGACAAGTTATCGGGGACGGAGGGAGTACTATTCTTTGAATATCGTGGGAATAAATGTTCCATACGAACGAAAATGTATTTCTAATTTGGATGTCCACACTGCGTTTTTTATTTGAATGGTAGAGTAACACTTCTGGTTTGATTATGAGATATATATATATATACTCCCTCCGTTTCAAAATACATGGTCTTTTAGACACTTTAGGTTGTTTCAAAATACATGACCATTTCATATTTTTTCCCTCTTTTTTCCGCATATGCCCCTCATGATTGTTTCTAAAAACATGCTTTTTCTTTTTGAAAAAAAACATGCATGACTTTTAATTGGAATTATTATTATGGTACAAGGGTAGTTTAGGTAAAATTAAAATTCCTTAATATACGTGAAATGTTGAAAAGGCCATGTATTTCGAAACGGAGGGAGTATATGTTAGTTGATTGTACTCATTCGACGTGAAGTGAATAAGTGATGGACATTTATCTAAGCGTTCAAAACAATTGCTTTCAACAATACATATTTCCATCAACTATCACATGGAGAAACTCATCTCTGAAAATTCAAATCATATTAAGCATACATAAATATATTAATTTCTAGCCGTGACACATTTCTAGACCTCAACGGGTCGGTTTAGTGGAACAAGACAGGGTATTGATCTGATAGGTTGCAAGTTCAATCCCCCACAAGTCTCCTAGAGATGAGGCATACGTAAATCTCCAGATCTTTCCTATTTCTGGGTTGGGACATCATTTCCTCATCTAAATTTTTTTGACCCAAAAAAAATAGTATTCAGATTTCAAAGAAGCTGGGAGATGATAATATAGTTAACCACCCTTATGTTTTAGCATAGTTAATATAGGAGCAAGGAATTGATGAAGTTGGTTGAAAATAAACCACCCAAAGTGGTGGGGTGTATCAAATTATCAATTGCCCTTGTAATTAATTTTCATTGCCATTTATGATGACAGCTTCGTGTCAAGGTCTCACTATTGTCAATTTATAAGTTGTACTACGAACTTAAATCTAGTTGTTATCGATCAATTTCTAATCCATATCGATCTACATCTATATATATATATATATATATATATATATATATATATATATATATATATATATATATATCTAGCGACGGAAGTATAATGCGTGTTGGAAGATCAACCAAGTACAACTATAAGACCATGTAGTGTTAATAACATGCATGAACAAAGCTCGATGACAAAGACAATCACGACAACGTCAAATAATTGTATAAGTCACTATTTATACCCTCTTTTTTTTGGTCGAAAAAAAAATAAAATATTTCTATTCGTAATTTAGATGAACCAAAATAGAGGGCCCTATATTTTCCATCCACTTAAATTTCTATGCTAGCGGCGGAAGTATTAATATTTGGGGCTACAGAAAGAAAAGGAGAGGCAGAGAAACTAAGGATGAAAATATAATTATACTTATTTTGTAAATTTTTTTGTTATATAAAAATCGAATAAAATTATACTTATTTTGTAATTTTTTTTGTTATATAAAAATCAAATATTATTATAAGTGGTGTTCCATATTGGATGTGTTTTATTTTTAACTATTTTCATTTGGTTGCGCATAAAATAAATTTTCGGTTAAAACGCTAGCATCGACCAGTACTCAGAAAGTCAGAAGGTCGCTACAAATACTACTTGGATTCAAACCCGAGATCTCATGATACCCCAGTGAATGCTCAACCAGTGAGCTGATGCGTCAAGCGCAATTGTCATAAATAAGCTACTAGTGTATTCTTTCCCTCAATCTATATATAGGAGCCTAATTTTAACTTTTCTTTTAATTTTATAGGGTTTATTAATTTTTATTTAGAGTTTAATAAAATTCTTCAAAACATTCACGTACAACGTTTCTTCTTTCTGCTCACAGCATATGAAGAAAGAACGCCTAAATACTTAGGAATTACCCGCCAGCCATCTCACACACAAAAAAGATAGATGCGAATTAATCAGGGTCTCAATTAATTAACGCATTTTATGGGATTGATCAACTTATGTACGAACGTCGAAAGACGAAAAAAGCGCGCGCCACCATAACGTACGGGTTGATAATTCATTAATCTTGTGATTCAACCAATTCAAAAAATTAAAATCCATTAATCTTGTGATGAAGAATCGTCAAGACTCATTCATATAATTAGGTTTCACATTGTGCAATTAAATGACCAACAACAACGTTCAACCCTAACAAGATGGCCCCATATATCCCACAAAAAAAATCATATGGTGGAGGTTTTTTTAAAGGTTGTCAATATATTTTTGGTAGAAAAAGGTTGTCAATATATTCTTAAGAAGTATAATCCAATTTTACATCTTATGAATGAGTCTAGCTTGAAGATATGAATACACATAGAGCGTTTTAATAACCTAGTATACTATATGTACGTATAGAATAAAAAATGGACCTCGTCTTTGTTGAATAAAATGAAAAGTCCTATATCGATTTTTTTTTAACCTAATGTATTCGTTACTAAATGTAATTTCATTAGACTTATGTGCTGGCCGTATGTGGAATTGTGGACATAAACTAAACCCGTCCAATTGATGATTGTTATTATATCAACCTTCAAAAACAACAAAAAGGTAAGAATTGATCATATGCATGAGCTCTTGCTATATATCGTTGCAAAAGCCACCATTAAAACCATGCATGTACAGCTCTAGCTCAATGCCTCCATGTAACTTCATCCACAGGTAACCGAAAACCAGAGCGAAACTAGCAACCACACATTGGAGAAGTTGCAATTCAACAAGAAACATTAATGCACATGAATTCAACTTAACAAACTTTCATGGACCTCGCCAATGACAATGTACAAGCATTTACAACGCAGTCGTCGATCGATCGATTAAGCTAGACCGTGATCCTTGGCCTTGTTACAATATTGTCCCTACTTGATCAAGGAATTGATAAGAAATGTTCCCCATGTGGACCGTGATCCATTTTCATTCCGGATTTTTTTTTTGGTTGCCCATTGGTCACCAGAGTTTCGTTTTGACTACATCCATCTCGACTTGAGTTGTATATCTGGTTTTGGTGGGTGAGTCTCCCAAAAGGAAAATTTTAACATCCACTGAAATTGAACCCCATACCTCGTTGATGTGAAGCAGGCCGCTTACCACCTGAGCAGCTGAGCCCCTTTGGTTCATTGTGGAATTTATTGATCGAGCACCATAATATATACATACATACATATATCAGTCAACTGATTATCTAGCCAATTGCTTTGTGAGTTTGCTATATATGTCTTTTTATAGCGACATTTGATTAGCCTGTTTGTGGCTATAGATTTGATATGGTTATCTTATGATCCAGCTTTCGCATAGTATTGATTGATAAAATTTATGAACTTGCAAGTTGCAACCTTCTTGTGAGTGTTATTTGTTGTCCACCATATTACAAGTTATGAAATTAATACTGAAATCTAAGCACAGATTTCGTGTACCTAGCTCGTAGAAGAAGCACTGATTTTGAGCTTGCAAAATTGCATAAAATAACACTAATTTTGGAAATAGTTGTGAAAAATAGCCTTCAACTAACTAATTTTACCATTGTGGCTGGCCGTAAAAACTGAAATCCTCAATATTACAAGATACACGAGCTCGATCACTAGCTAGTGTTAATGACAGAATATATCGTCGCACAAATCTCTTTAGATGATAGAAATACTGTTTGATCGATCAAATTATGAGATTATATTATGGAGGCACGATCCTCGGTTTATCGACCCACGAACGAACTTTAATAACTACGTTACATAAGTGAACAATTTCGAACTTTAATAACAAAAACGACATTACATAAGTGAACAATTTTCGTAGTCGGGACAATAACTAGGTAGCTAGCTAGCTATGTACTCCGTAGTTCGTTAGAAGTTATATATGCTAAGATGAATATCCATTATTGTTACCTAGATTGGTACGTTAAGAGTAATGTCAACAAGGGGCTACCATGGAATTACCCCATATATGGACAAAGTATACAAGTTGTCAAGTTCCCCCGGTGGAAAAGATTGATAACAAAAAATCAAGATGTAAATAAATGACGAAGAAATTAAATCAATTGTACGTTTTTCATTTATTTATTCCAAGCTAATAATGTACCCTAGCTTCTCTTCGTTTACAGCAAGCACTAAGAAGGTAAATTATGCGTAGTAATTGTTGGTGTGTTCAATTCATCATCTCTTGCTTAATTAGCAACGACAGGGTTTTACGATAAGGTTCATTTGGAGTGTACAATTAATTCTAATAGTGCATTCTAATGATTAAGAACATATGCAAGAACATACACAAAATAGTGAACAAATGTAGTACTCCAAAAAGGTTAATGTTATAAACAAGTGTTTTTGTATGACATCAATGTATCAAGCTCTTATATAAAGTTATCAATGTCACTGATTGATACAATTGGAAGTTGTACACAAAAAATTGAAATGATCATTACGGACTAATACCTCACCTAACCACATTGATTAACCTGGCCATTTATTAAAACTTTTCAGCCGACTACCCACTTTTGATCTTCGAGATCTCGTTCGTAAAGATATTCTAGACCGTACCACTTCATTTCGTATGTATAATAATAATAATATGTGATTTTAGTAATGATTTTCATAAGATTGTAGACTAAAATTTTGAAATATATTTAGGCATAACTATTTATGGCTACTAATTTCCTTTTTTATTCTTTTCGAAAATAACATACTCCCTCCAGCCCAATTTTTTTTTTTGATAAGGAAAGAGATTAGACTAGATCCGACCAAGTCGGGAACTATCCTAGAGCATCCTTATGGATGAGGTCCCGAAGGACCGGGTCAGAATACAGTGGCCGGAAGTGAAGAAACATGACGAAAAGAAGTAGCAATGCAGTCAACAACAACATACATTGGCCTCCCGACGAGTGTGGGAAATCAACTACTCCTGAAATCAAAGAAGCAACTCCTGAATGTCCCTACGAAGAATCTCCACCTTCCACTGGCAGCTCCAGTCACCCCGCACAACTTTGATAACTTGCAGATTGTCACCCTCAATACACAAGCGGGGGATGCCACGGGAAATGACCTCCAAAATCTCCTATCGAAGCGCAAAGGCCTCCAAAAAACGGATCGATGACCAATGAAGCCCCCGCCCAAGTGCATAGGCGTGCCGCTACCATCCCTAAGAATAAAATCAGAGGAGGCAACAGAATTAACTGTACTATCGAAGTTTAATTTAACACAGTTTGTTGTTGGCTTTGACCACGTGGTTTGCATCCTCTTTTTTGGTTTTGTGTTCTTTTTAGTCTGTTTGTCTTCATTTTTTGTGTTGGCAACATGCTTTCATTATGCTCTTTGTCTTTGGCTAAAATCGCAAACATTTTTTTTTTTTGGTCAACAAAATTTAGGGTGAGGGGATGGTGTCCCAGTCCAAGAGCAGGGAAGACTCAAGGGCTCAGAAAGCTCTTACAAGGGGATTTACATATGCCTTACCTCAAGGAGACTAAGGGGGAATCGAACCTGCGACCTGTCAGACCGATGCCCTGTCATGCTCCACTAGACCAACCCCTTGAGGTTTAAATCGCAAACATTTATTGGCATGGGGTGATAGTGGTATTGTCTGCAGGCACGGATGCTTTGGTGGGCTGGGGTAGGCTCCAGCCCACCCTAAAAAATTAGAAATAAATAAAAATAGGGTAAATTAAATAATAAAAAATAAAAAATAAGGTAAATTTAGTAATAAACTAGTTAAATTAAAGTAATTTAGCCCACCCTAATTATTTTGATGATAATTAGCCCACCCTATTTTACAATCCTGGATCCGTCCCTGATTGTCTGTTACGTTGAAATTCTTCTTGTTACGAAAGTATAACATGCTCCACCATATACAGATAAGGGCCTCAAAGTCCTCTTTGGGGATTTTGGATATAATCTCCTCTATGAACTGTTTAGGGTTTCGATTGTCTGAATTTAACTGGTCGATTATTCTCACTGTCTTATGGTCTATGGTATCTACAACTTGAGATATCATAAGAAATTTTATAAACAAGCGGTAGGCATCTTCGTTAATGTTATTGCAAAAAACACAGCCTTGAGGAACTCCAATTTGATTTGTTGCTAGTCTTGCCTTTGTGGCTAACCCATTGCAACATATCTTCCACAGAAAAAATTGTTGTTTAGGTGGGATATTTAGCTTCCAAATCTAGCATGGAGGTTGTCATCTTTGCTCTTATGTGCTGAGGAAGAAGAAGTAGCGATATGATCCAATTCACCGTACAGTGAATAGAGAATCATTCATTCTTACTTGGTTTCCAATATAAACGGTTTGGATATTGGTCCGGGGTATGATGATTTGGGATGTCTCATCGGTAACCTCTTCTGGGAGTACCCTACCTAGCATTGCGGCATCTCAAGAGTTATCGACCCTTAAATAGATGCTCACAGGCTCATCTAGGTTTCTTTCAGATTGAAGGTTGTCCATGGGGATCAGGTGACCCCTATCCATCTAGCAATCTTTCCAAAATCGAATGGTCTTCCCATCTCTCACTTTCCACTGAAGCCCAGACAGGAAAAGTTTGTGGAGGCTCATAAGCTTGGACCATTGCCAAGAGATGTTTCTTTGTTTTTTGTAGTTGAAGAAATTTTGTTTTTCAGGTATTTTTCCAATACGATTTTGACCCAGATGTTAGAGGGTTCGACTACGATTTTCCATAATATATTTAGTTGAAGGGCTTGGTTCATTTCATTAGCTTTAGTGATACACAAACCTCCTTATTGAGAAAATCTACAAATCGAGTTCTAGCTTATTAGTGGTTTATATCCATTATCCTTGTTAAAGAAGAATTTTTTGTTTGTTTTGTCGAGTTCTTTATTGATGGATTATGGAATGTAGAAAGATTGCATTAAATAATTTGGCTGGACTGATAGATTTTCTTTTATAAGCGTTTTACGTCCTTCTTCTGAAAGTGTGCTCGTAGTAAAGTACGATTTTTGAGGTTATTAAGAAAAGAATAAAGTAGTATAAGAAGGAGACAAAGGTTGATGATTTGGATAAAAGTTAAAACTACATAAGGATAGTTTTATAATTTAATAGAGATAAAAGGGTAAAAAGAGATAAAGTAGAAAAAAAAAAGTTGGATAATAATAATAAAAAAGAAATTATATAGAGTTAATATTACAAGACATTATTAATATGAAAAAAATATTTTAGAATAGCTAAAATGAAAAAAGGACAAACATAAAATTTGTTAAAATCAAATTGTTTCTGATTCATACAGTACTTTTTTTAATGATTTCTCCAAAAACTTACAACATCCCATCAGTTGCACTGCAAAATGCGCCATCTTTAAAAATCCAGCTGCAACAGCCCTGCTCTGTAAAATATACCCAGAGTTCAGACATAAATTTCCTGATCTAGTATCTCAATGTACTGTAATTCATTTTTAACCAGTCATTCAAGACTAGTACGTGATTGAAAAAAAGGAAAAAGTAAAAATAAAAAAACGATTGGCCAATTGGTCTCTGAAGAGCAGAAGTCACATGGTGAGAAATTTGACAACAACATTGACGGCAATCTACCTTCTTTTTTTTTTCCTCACCAAAAAAAAATCTACCTTTTTTTTGAAGAAAACGGTAATCTAACTAATCATTGACGATGTAGCAAATAGTAAAAAAGTAATCAAAGGAAATACTATGTGAGGTGAATCTGAGAAGTAAGTCATGAATGCGAAGGTGAATGAATAAAGCAGTGTCAACAACAACGGTTTTGGTAGTTGTAGGATTTAATCCCTTCGTACTGCGTTGAAATGGGACCAATGCACCCAGCCTGGATTTTTTACAATTTTAGGTAAAGTCTTTTATGAATACGGTAAATTGTGAACAAAAATTCTTGTTTTTATGAATATAAACAAAAATTCTTGCGTTTAGTAACTAAGAATCGATCACTCTAAAATTTTAAGTGCACTTTTTAAGTTATTTTATTCTACCGGGCGTAAAACAAGGGAAGATCTTGGTCATCTGATAAGAGAAAAGTGTGACCAATATCAAAAGGGGAGAAAAGACACGCGGTGACAATTTCGTAAATAAACGCAAGTTTTGTCGATGCACTCATAGGCGAAAAAGTGCTCCATGAAACGGAAAATTTTCGAGCATAAATTGAATAATGATGCACTTTTTCAGAACTAACGATGCACAATTGTCACCGTGTTCCTTTTCTCCACCTTGTGATTTCGGTCGTCCATTTCAATTTCCCAATCATATGGTTAGGATCTCCTCTCATTTTACACCTTAGAAATCCGTATAGAATAAATATATTTTCGATGTTGAAGCTTGGATAAGTTAAACAACAATCCTAAAACATAAATGGGTTTTGCAACTATTTTCGACACGTTTTTCAAAAATAAAGAGTAAATAAATAAATAGTGCAAGATGACATGGCAGTTTTGGTACGAGAGTTTCTGATTGGACGAAGCCATAAAGAGTCAAAATTATACAAAACCTCCGATGCAAATATATAAGAAGAAGCTCCAAACCACAACTCTCATCTCATCACTCCTCTGTTTCACTCCCTCTCTGTTTCCTCCTCCCCCTCCAAAAATGGAGTTTCTGACAGCCATATTCCTAATCTCTCTCCTTTCCATCTCCCTCCTCCTACTCAAAAGATCGATCAACCGACAAGACCAACACTGCTACATGCTCCGCTACGAGTGCTACAAGCCTCCGGAAGAACGCCGTATGGACACAGCCAAGGCCGCTCAAATCGTCTGGCGGAACAAAAACCTCGAACTCGACCAGTACCGCTACCTCCTCAAGACCATGGTGAGCTCCGGCATCGGCGAGTCCACGTACTGTCCGAAGAACGTGCTCGAAGGCCGGGAGAACGCCGCCACGCTCGCCGACGGGATCGAGGAGATGGACGAGGTGATGTTCGAAACCCTAGACCGGCTCTTCGAGCGATCCTCGGTCTCGCCTTCCGAGATCGGGATCCTCGTGGTCAACGTCTCGCTCCTCGCCTCCGTCCCGTCGCTGACGTCGCGGATCGTGAACCGGTACAAGATGCGCCCGGATCTCAAGACGTTTAATCTCACCGGGATGGGGTGTAGCGCGAGCATAATCGCGATCGACCTCGTCCGACAATTGTTCAAGGTTCACAAGAACTCGTACGCGGTTGTGGTGAGCACGGAGTCCTTCGGCCCCAATTGGTACAACGGGAGGGACCGGTCGTTCATGCTCTCGAACACGCTGTTCCGGTCCGGAGGGTGCTCGATGTTGTTCACTAACCGGGCCGATTCGAAGGACCGGGCGATTCTACAGCTCAAGACTCTGGTCCGGACGCATCTTGGGCGAGACGACGACGCGTACAAATGTTGCTACCAAATGGAGGATGCCGAGGGATATCCCGGCTTCCGGCTCACGAAACACCTCGTGAAGGCGGCGGCTCAGGTGTTTACGGAGAATTTAAGGATTCTGGCGCCGAGGATTCTGCCGTTGAAGGAGCTGGTTCGGTATCTTCTGGCGTCGTACAGCGGCGAGAAGCTTGGGAAGTTGAAGCTTGAGGAGGTTGGGATTGGGCTGGATTTCAAGACCGGGGCCCAGCATTTCTGTATACATCCAGGTGGCAGGGCTGTGATTGATGGGGTGGGGAAGGGCTTGAGGCTCAGTGCGTATGACCTGGAGCCAGCTAGGATGACTCTGCACCGGTGGGGGAACACGTCAGCGGCTGGGTTTTGGTATGTGTTGGGCTACATGGAGGCCAAGAAGAGGCTGAAGAAGGGGGATAAGATTTTGATGATCAGTTTTGGTGGTGGGTTCAAGTGTAATAACTGTTTGTGGGAGGTGATGAGGGACTTGAAGGACAAGAACGTTTGGGAGGATTGCATTGACGATTATCCTATCAAGACTTCGGAGAATCCTTTCAAGAAGATGTTTGATTGGATTAACGATGAGACTTTGAACTTTGTTAGGATTCACTGATTACGTGTGGTTTGAGTTTCTCCATAGTAGCTTCAACAGATTTGGATTGGGTTTACTTTATCTTGATATAGTTTGTACTACGGGTTTAGCATAATGATGCTATTTTTAGTTTTTTTTTTGTTGTACTTTGTACCATTTGTAATTTGGTATGTAATTCCTACATGTATCTGAAATCGGATATTGCAATAAAGAATCTACTGCCGTTACTAGTATGAGTGGTACGTCATTCGAACGAACCTAGTGTCACGTACATACGTCACCATCTATCAGTGACTAGTGAGGTTAACAAATGATTATCACTGATAATGTTGAGTCTCAGTTTTTGGGTCTATTAAGTAGATCTTTGGTATGATTTAAATTTCTATGAAACAATGTTAGCTAGGGGTTGTTAACATTTTCAATTTTGAGGTTGAGTTTGTGAGCCTATTGGGCCTTGTTGCTCAACTTTGTTAGAGTTGTGTTGATAGTCCCATGTCATCAACTGCCCAAAACAAAGCCCAGCCCACTTTTTTTCCTTGACAGCCGACAAATAGGAAACAATCCATGCAAAGTATGTAATGAACTCTTTTTTTTTTTGGTGGGAATGTAATGAACTCTTTTTTTGTTGCAAAAGCCACCATTGTAGCCATGTACAAGTGTACAACTCTAGCTCCATGTAACTTCATCCACAGCCACAGGTAACCGAAAACCAAAGCAAAACTACCAACCACTGGTGACACCTTTCCATGTCACCTGTGGAGGGGAGGATTGGCATCCCCGTTACTCAATACCTATGGTTGAGCTCCACAAGTTCAAAGGAGCTTTGTAATGATACCTTACTCTCTAGCGAGAATGAATGAGTGAGATGTGTGATGATTTTCATGATGAACCAGAAAGCTTGAAGCAATCTGAAGCAGTTGATGAATTGAGTCTTTCCAACACCCATGCTATAAGCATTTTCCTATCAAAAATGTAACCTCACTTATGACTATATGTAAGACAGTTCAGACCAAGGTAGCTAAGCTGCACGAGTCAACTTCTTCTAACCCACAGAAACACATCAGCACAAAGTGACAAAGCCTTTTAATGCGTCATCTTCCTCTAAACATGGCCTGAACTCCAAAAATTACCACCTCTTTTGCATAGTCTTGAACCTCAAAAGCTCTCTCGACTAACCCCAGCTAAAAAACTCACATAACTTTGTAGACTTGATCCATTTGGAGCTGGCCCAATTCATTGGGCCATCGATTAGAATTTCTCACAATTTAATCAAATGAGCACTAAACTTATAAGTTATTGGCCTCATATAGATTACTGTGTATTATACTCCCTCCGTTTCACAATAAGTGTCGTTTTAGCTATTAACACAGTTTTTAAGAAAAGCAATCATTCACTTTAAAACTTACAACTTTTTCTTAATCTTACCACTCATTACATTTTTTTGGCCAATGCATGAACAACTGTAGTCAACAAATACACATTCCAATAAAAATTATCATCATTCAACCCTATTAAATCACTTTGAAAACCTAAAACGACACATATTATGAAACAAATTTTAAGTGCTAAAATGACACTTATTATGAAACGGAGGGAGTACTATTATGTATCCACTTATCGGGCAAAGAAATTGTAATAGGAGAAGAAATTGCAACACGCAAAGAAATTGTAATATAATAATGTGTGTACTAACACTCCGCTTATATAAATATAAATGTTGTATTATAGGAGAACAAAGTATGTCGATTGAATTTGGTCTTTGAATATGGTACCATTTTAGAGTCCTTTTTAGGCGAAGACATCAATTTGAAAACTATAAATAATTCATTTGTATTTCTTTTTGAAGGTTAGGAAATAAAAGAATAGATGCATGTGTTTTTTTTATTTTTTTGATGAAATAATAGATGCATGTGTTGGTTAAACGTAAATAGGCCGTTCTGGCTCGGGTTTAGGACCACTCAATTCGTCAATTCCGATTTCCGACCCGATTTACCGGTTCAAATCGAACCGGGTACACCTTAGCAAAGGAAACGCAACGTATCGGGTGAATATATGCTTTGATGGGACCCACGCAATCACGATAAAAAGCCAGAGTGAGTGCAGGCAAAGCATACACACACCGACTCGAGTCACTTCTACATTCTCACTAGAACAATCCAAATCTTTCTCCATCCATGGCTGTCGAGGTCTGCGTTAAGGCCGCTGTTGGTGCGCCTGATGCTCTCGGAGACTGTAATTTCCTCTCTCCTTCCCTTCTAATCGTCTTTAGGTTTTCGTTTCTAGATCTCTTGGCTCAAAATCCGCGCTGTCATTTCAGGCCCCTTTAGCCAAAGGGTTTTGTTGACATTGGAAGAGAAGAAAGTCCCTTACAAGCTCCACCTTATCAATACCAGCGACAAGCCCCAGTGGTACGTTGAACGAATTCCTTTTCTTCTTACTCTCTAGCGAGATTTCGGTTTCAATTTCGTGTTTTGTTTTTATGGCCGGTGTAGGTTTTTGACGGTGAATCCAGAAGGGAAGGTGCCCGTGATCAAGTTCGATGACAAGTGGATCGCTGATTCCGACGTCATCGTCGGCATCATTGATGAGAAATTCCCCGATCCTCCTCTCGCTACTCCCCCTGAGTTTTCCTCTGTGTAAATTCTCTCTCTCCTTCCATTCCTCTGAGAATTCGTTTTGGATTGTATTTCTTGTGAACTGTCTCTCTGCTTAGGGTTTTGTCCATGTATGATTCCGATTTTGAGCGCTGAATTTGAAGCTATGGGAGAAATGGTACAAAGCTGTCCAAGTTGAAAGTGAACACTTCTTTGATAAGTAGTATGTGATAATTCAACTGACTTCTTGGTGATATTTGGTTGTCAATTTTGTAAGACAAATTTGACAATTGAGGTGAAAAAAGCATGGGATCTCTGTAGAGAAGTCCTTTCTAATGTGAAAATTTCACCAATTGCTGCCCTTCAGCTTATGGCTGTAGAGTGTTTTACTTCATATGCTGTTTGTTTAGTTAATTAAGCACACAATTTCCACTTCAAGTGTATGACGGTTGGATTATTGTGGGAATGCAGGGGCTCTAAGATCTTTTCTTCATTCGTGGCCTTTGTGAAGAGCAAGGATCCGAGTGACGGAACTGAGCAAACCCTTCTGGGTGAACTCAAAGCATTGGATGAGCATCTCAAGGCAAAGGTATGGATACACATATACTATCAACCTGCTAAGGAAGTATATTCATTTGAAGTGTGTATTTTCTAATAATGTAATGTATTGTCTTGCTGATTTCTTAGGGTCCATATGTTGCCGGTGAGAAGATTACTGCTGTTGATTTGAGTTTGGCACCCAAGCTTTACCATCTTAAGATAGCCCTTGGCCATTTCAAGCACTGGTCGGTTCCTGAAGAATATGCTCATGTTCATAACTACATTAAGGTGAGTACAGTCTAGTTTTCCATTTAACTCTTCAATGTTGACCTTGTGTTATATGCCTTAGGATGCCACATTTAGCTTAAGTTACTGTAGTCTGGTTAATTTCTAGATATGTGGAATATGATACTACACAAGCATTTCAAAAGGCTGAATGCTACTACATTATTTATAATAAGGCGTATGTGTAGGGTTGGTTCCTGAAACTGTAGGTTTTTTCGACCCATCTAGTGTAATACGTCATGTGTATTTTGTTTTGCTTTGCTGTCGATTAAATGTGATTTTGTTACGTGGCTACCATATTAATCAGTTTTACGATACCTAATAGGTACTGAGTATTGATACCTATTTTATGTCGTGATTCTGCCTCTGAAGATTACTTGTTTCAAAACTTTCCTCTGGTTGTTGTGGAAAAGAATGCAAGAAGGGACCTATTTTTTTTCCCTTCTTTTGTTCACCTACAAAAAAACTACTAGTCTTCTTTGATTCGTTGATTTAGCAAACAGTCCAATATCTTGTAGCAAACCACTCTGTCCAACTTTTAGTGGATTAAAATCATTGTGGGTGTTGGGTAGGAAAATGATCACTGCTAATATTCATTGCATTTTAAAAGGCTGTTCGTAATTGTGGGACATGATACTATACAGAAGCTGAATGCTACATTATATATGATAAAATAACTTTAAATGCAAGGACGCCTAAATATGTATAGGGAACAATCTGGATAGCAATTTAAGGCTGAGATATAAACACATGGTTGTGGGCCTGTTGTTTATATTTGAAATTTTGAATCCCCATGAATATCTCATGCTTTTATCCAGAACCGTAATATTGAATGTGTTGCTCTGGTGAGCTCAAAGCCAAATAGGAGGGTAAACACTAGCTACATGACAAATTATTAGAGAAACCACATGTGCTGAGGCTGCAGGCCCCTCCACTGGTGGAAGAATAAGGGTGAAAGAGAAATGAGGAGGGAGAGAAGAGACAATGGGCATGTTATATAAATTTGAAAGCGATTAGGGCTATTTTAGGGAATTCATAGGTGTGATATTCTTATTACAATGTTACGTGGTATGTTATTCTACAATTAGTAACTTGATTGGGTGGGATAAAGACTTAACTATTCATTGCTTCCATTCCAACTGACTTGTTTAACCAGAGTACTCTGTAGCCTGCAATTGTGCTATGTATGAGATTATGAGACGACTTTGGATAACTGATCAAGTGGCCAAATAGGCTAATAGCCAATAGAAATTTTACCTTGATGCATTGGTGGATGTAATGCTGCAATGTACTGTGTCTCAAAAGCGGTTGCACAATGATTTTAACAAGGGGTTCGTGTTCAATTAACTTCGTTTTGTTTTTTGTGGTTTCTGCAGCTGCTGTTTGCTCGCGAGTCGTTTGTGAAAACCAAGCCTGCCAAGGATGAGTACCTTATTGCAGGATGGGCTCCAAAGGTGAATTCCTGAAGTAAAATATGAAACTGCTACTTATTAAGCAGTACTGAACTTGAGTATAAGCTGTTGTGCTCGTCAAACATGCTTAATGTGTGGTTTAAGTTTATGAAATAAATCCGAGCCATTTGGCAGCGTTGGAATGGTGTGTTGTTAGTTGAATTTGGTGTGCAAGTTACTTATGCTTTTCTCTTGCTTTTTAGCCTCTTTTTTTACCACACGATAACTTCATATGGGCGCTAAGAGCCTAAGATAGACATACATAAAAGTTTGACTAATTAGGAGAATACGATAACCAAAGGTGGAAACTTCAGTGTTCTTATTACCACTGTATTTCGTTGCAATTCCTTGCCAAATTGCTTATCCCATATGAAAGGATGGACCTTTTTCTCTTTTTGTGGTCTGGTAAAGATGGTTTTCATCTATAGCCGATAAGCTTGTATGTCTTACGAGCATTGGCCAATTACATGAAGGAGATTTGGGTACAAAATGTAACTATATACTAGTAATATGCATCTAATCATTCAAATGTGAATTCACAAGTCATAACTAAATCGTGAACCTGCATAGATATGACCCATTCAAACGTGAACTCGGTCACAACTCACAAGCAAACCTGCTTTTCTATACTTCTAATACACATAATAAATCTGCATTAAGTAGCCACAATTACCCGAGATCCGGCTAAATGAATTCCCTAATTTAAGAGGAGTTAGGGCAAGTCAAACGGGTTCAAGCTGGGAAGTTGCTAATTACCGAGTTAAGTAAGCAAGTTAAAGCAAAAACACACGACAAAAATTACGGAAGAACCCGTCATGGCTCTCAAATCACAAACTCAAACTCAAATTTTCTTCCGATGAGACGAACTCAAGAACTATGCATCAACTGATCTTCTGCTCCTACTTCCCCTCTTCTTCTTCAACCCCCAACCCAAATCCTTAATTTGCTGCGCAAGCTCCTTTACTTCCTTATCCACATTCACAATTGCAAACCTAAGCTCACCATCATCCCTCCGAAACGCCCAAACTTGAACCCAATCCTCCAACTTCAAGCCATTGCATTCCACAAGCTCCCTCCACTTCCCGCTCAGCATATAAGACCACCCCGGCTCGCTCCTCTTCCTCTTCTTGCTCGATCCCTTCGCTTTCGAGCCCGAGTTGTCGTAGTTCCACCTCACAAACGTCAATTCCCGCCGACAATGGGAAGGATCGATCACCTCAACGGCCATCTTGAGCGGGCTCCCCTCCTTGTCTTTCCCTTGCAAGAACCGCTCTTCTTCTTCGCTCAGGAACGGGTTCAGGATCTGAGTTCGTGGCATGCTTAGGCGTGCGAGGCCGTCGTTGACGTCCGATTTGAAGAGTCGCTTGCTGAAGATGAGGCTCACTTTGCCGTCGGTGTTGGCGCCGAGATCGTCACGAAATTGAGAAGAAAGATTGGGCTCGTTTGGAGGGAGGGTTTGCTGATTAGGCTTGATCTTTGGTGGGTCGTCTTTCGGCGGGAATATGAGGGTTCCGAAGAGCTTTATCAGGGGCTTGTGCTCCTCTTCAGTGATCGGGACTACGGTGATTCCGAGGAAATTGGACGCCAGAGTGGTTGAAACAAAGTAAGAACAGAGAAAGAACGAAGGTAAGAACAGAGGAAGAACAAAGCGGGTGTTTGAAAAGTGATCAGCAGCAAAGTTATCAGAATCCCGACTCGATCCTACGATTCCAACGATTCTACGACCCAAAAGTCATAAATCGATCCACGATCCTAAGTAGGATCTTATTAAACTAGGATCTTAAACGATTTAACATAAAATTCTAATTGGATTTTGATTTTACACACGACTCTAACGATACTAACGATCCTACAAACGATTCTTGCGATCCCAAACAATCACTAGTATATTTATATATTATTAATAAATTCATCTTAAAATATTTTTACTCATCAAACTAATAATGTTTATAAAATTTCAGAGTTTATAGATAAGAAAATATACTATATATTAGATTATCATATATTTTTTAGTTATAATGTAGGATCTTACGATCCTAACGATCCGATTTTACGATCCGATCCTGCTACCCCCGTCCGATCCGATCCAAGGATCCCGATCCTGACAACCTTGATCAGCAGGCTTGAACTAGAACGGTATTTATGGGTTTGTTGATTTCACGTAACTTAGAACGCAAGCAAGGTAAAGGGACTTGGGAGTATCATTATCAAAATATTTGATGATATGTATTTTTTTTATCCGGTCGAATATTTGATGATATATTTATGGGCATAGAACTCGTTAGTTTTTGATAGATTAAGATATTCTTGCCATATTTGATCAAATACAACTCATATCAGATATTGATATTAAATTCTAGTTGTAATATCTCAGTGCAGTTCTTATATCAAGTTTTAAATGATAAATTTTTTTGGGGGGCTTGTACTATCAATAAAGGGATATATTTTAGATATAGAAAGATGAGTTTTCTATATTAAAGTTCGTTTTTTAGTGTTCAGTTCATGTGTTAAAACGTTATAGAACATTAAGCTTAAACATATACATCGGAATTGGGCTGACATTGGTGGACAAAGCCCAATAATACCCATATTATATTTTTGATCGAAACCCAATAATACCCGTATGGGCTATTCTGTTAATTCCAAATAACGAGGGTGATTCAGATGTAAATATTTCTTAAGATATAAACTGTAAATATATAACAACCGTTAGAATGTAAGGGTTGAAATTGAAATGAGAAATTAAATAGGGAAGTTGGGTTTAAAAAGAGGCGGTGACAATTTTGAAATTATACGGAACTTCGAGGACAAAATTGTCTATCGGCTTTCAAAACACAATAGGCGTGTTCCTGGTTCTCCCGTGAGGGACGCGAACTCCATTAGAAACATGGCTTCCTCCTTCGATCGCGAGCTGGAGAACTTCTTCAATTCGACGTCGTATGCGCCGGCGGAGATCGGCTTTGTCAAGCGGTTGCGGTCGAAGCTGTCGGAGTTTCGCATGGTTTACTCGTTGCCGGAATTTAGGCAGAAGGTGGTGGAGAAGTGGAGTCCTAGGGCGAGGATTAGGTTAGATTGTCGGCGATCAAGAATACGATTGTGAATGTAAGTGATTGCAGGCAAAACGACGACGACGAAGAGTGGGGTGCCTTCGGAATCAGAATGGAAGAGCCCTTTCAAGCTTCCGTCGCCTGTTTTTGGTACAAAAAAGGTCAGTTATTGTCTAAGAGTTCATGTTCTCTGATTCTATCAACTTTAATTGAAGTTCAACTTTAGGGATTTAGAACCTCGTTTCACTCGTGTTGTTGGGGAATGTTTTGCATTTATATTTAGATAATTGGTGGCATATGGTGGTTGATTCAGATTGGAGAAGGCATTGGAGTGGGAGGGTTATCAATGAGGAGGTAGGATAAATTGAAAAGCTTTACTGCACATGGTCTGAGACAATTGTGTCTTGCCAAAAAAAAAAATGATTTTCTCATCAGGCAAGCTTTTTCCTCTCATATATGTGGGACTAAAGATTGGATCTTTTCTCTTGAACTAGACCTACTATTAAGAAAAACTACCTACCTGCCTTGTGATATTGGTCTGGTGTTGTATTAAGAGCAGGTGTTTCAGGATATGTGCTTTCTAACATCTTAATTTGCTATGCCTTGTGATATTGGTCTATGATCAGTAGGTCTTTATTTTCATGATGAATGAAAGTCTAGTGTTTGAGGTTAAGATTGTTTTCATGAGGATGATATTTAGCTTCAGTTAGTGTAATTCAAATTTTCACTTTTCTATTCTTGCTTGGCTACAATTTAGTTGTCTGTCAATGGGATTGGCTTTAGTAAAACGAAGCTCTCAATCAATTGCTATTTATTTATAGCATTCCTCAAATGCATCTGTAGTATACTAGAGCATCTTTTCTATCTTGGTTTATTCTCTGTTTGTAAGATAGCATACACCATTATATATTTAGGTTCTTCATTTTGTCTAAATGACTTCTACATAGCAATCTTTGATATAGAATTTCAGATGCACTGCATTATGATGATTTTCTTCATTTTGCTTGGCATTACTTTTCAGCTGCTAGGTACATACACATAGCTAGTATTAAGAATGGCGGGTAAGAACAAGAGGCAAAGAAAGGCTTCATTTGCCCACAGCCTTTTCTCCATGTTCAAGAGAGGGATCAATCACATTAGTAACACCAAAGCCACGAGTAGCAGCGATCCGTGGGACGAGGATCAGCGAGCGAGGAAGGTGTACCCGAGCGACGAAGACAGCCACTACTAGGTGGCTGAGCCCAGTAATTGATTGGAGGGCCTCGGTCTTCATCATCAAGTTCCATGAAGTAAGGATGTCACTCTGAGGTGAAGACTATGGCTTTCCAACAAAACAACTAGGCAACTAGCTATATTTACCTACTTATATATTTAGCTCTTAATTAAATTTTTTTTTTGGTCGACTAAGCTCTTAATTAATTAGTTTCTCTATGTAAACTTTTTTGCTGTCTCGCCCATCTACCTAGCTAAACTCAAATCAATATGCATCATTACTATTTTTGTCTTTTTTTCTGGTTGAAATAATATTATACTCGTACGTTTTTTGAATTTATGCTATTAGCTCTAGCTAGATAGGTTTTTCGTATGTATCCTTCTCGATTGGAGTCCAATTAAGGATCCGTCGATGTGGCCAATTAATCATATTATGTTGATCAATTCACATGTCAATATAATGTGTATAGTTTGCGTACGTGAGAATATCTATTAACAGTCAAATGAGAATGAATCTCAAATACGTACTCGTCACATCATCCTTATGTATAAGCCCAACACCAAATGTCACACACTTCTTATGGTGGTCGAGGCCAGTGAAAGGAGCAAAAACCAAGCTATATCCGAGGATCCGTTCATATAAAATGTGCTTAGATTCGTATAAAAAAGGAATATGTTCACAAATTATTACGCCATTTTCATATAAAATTTATTTAGAAAATGGTTGATGAATGTAGAAGCAGTTTATTATGTATGTTATCATGTTCACGTGTTTTATTTGATTGTTCATATATTTTATGAGAATGTTCACATATTTCATGGTAAAAACAAGAAACTTTGAAAAAAGACATTTTAGTAAGAAATACTGCATCTAACACATTTTAGTACAATGCTCACATATATATTTGAGTATCACGTTCACGTATTTTACATGTGTGTTCACATATGAAATAATTGTGTTCACGTATTTTTGATGTATGTTCACGTATGAAATAATTGTGTTAACGTATTTTAGATGTACGTTCATATATTTTAGGTTTATGTTCACATATTTTAGTTGTAAGTTCACGTATTTTAGATGTATGTTCACATATTTTAGTTTGCGTATTTTGGACTTTCTTGTTCACGTTTTTTCTTTGGATATTCACATATTTGAGTATCATGTTCACGCATTTTAGATGTGCGTTCACATATTTGAGTATAATGTTCACGTATCTTAGAGTGCGTTCACATATTTGAGTATAATGTTCACGTATTTGAGTATCATGTTCATGTATTTTAGATGTGCGTTCATATATTTGAGAATAATGTTCACGTATTTGAGTATCATGTTCACGTATATTAGAAGTGCGTTCACATATGAAGAAATTGTGTTCACGTATATGAGTAACATGTTCACGTATTTTAGACGTACGTTCACATATGAAGTATATGTAAAGCTTTTGAATTTGCACAATTATAAAGCATGATCTCTCTATATATATAAAATTATAAAATGACAAGTTGGACTATAGTGCAAACAAATACAGCAAGCTGTATTTGTAAGATAATTCGATGGAGATAGCAAGTAGAGATAGAGAAAAAGATTGATTGCTAAATTTCTAATACATTCAAGTTCATGCATTATATGACGCATAAATAGTATAAGTAAGTTTCAATGGGTGAAACAATTTATGATGTCTGTTTTCATGTTCACGTATTTTATTTGGGTGTTCACATATTTGATGAGTGTGTTCACATATATTATGTCGTGGTTCACATATTAGTAAAGATGATACATGAATGAAAAAACAGTTTATTATGTCTGCTTTCATGTTCACGTATTTTCTTTAGGTGTTCACATATTTGATGAGGTTGTTCACATATTTTATGTCGTGGTTCACATATTAGTAAAGATCAAATATGAATGCATACTAATCTCGTTCACATATATTATGTCTCTGTTCACATATTTCATGTCTCTGTTCACATATTTCATATATCTATATGTTCTCATATTTCATAAATCTTAATGTTTACGTATTTAATGTCTTTGTTCACATATTTCACACCTATGTTCACATATTTCATTCGGGTGTTCATATATTTCATACTTTTTTTATATGGTTCATATATCACATAAAACAATGTTCACTCAACTAAAAATATGATGTCCCTTAAAATTATAGTCACTTGGACCACGAAGAGATGAGCTTTTGCTATTGGGAGGTCGACTTGGAAATAAAACACATCATTGACATGATTGAGTGGACACATTATGTTCCATAGCTAATCGATAAAAAGTAATAAGTAACTCTTGCCCATGAATCAAAATCGACGGTTCTATGTAACTAAAACACTTAACAATAGTATAATTGTTTCAATGACCTGGTTCACACATCAAAAATATTAGTACCCTTTCATTATATGCTATCACTTTGAATTGTCTACACTTGCACATTCAAACACCATATTCAACTCAATGAACAAAATTAACCTCAACAATCAAAAACCCGTACACTATCTAGCTAGAAAACGAAGGATAGCAAATAGACTGTTCTTCCGGTTGCCAAGCTCCCACACACGTGTAGATGAAACAGGCGAGTGCTACAATTATCAAAAACTGAGAGGTTAGTGGAAAAAAATAGACACACTTATTTACACTAGTTTGCACTAGTTTGGTTCACAACCTTTTGATCTTGAAAAATCTCTGGAATAATCAACATGTTTACTTCTTCAAACTGTCTGTCTTAGAAAACAACACAACACCAACACAATTGATAGTTTATGAAGCATGAATGAGACTGAAATTAAACTCCCCAAAATACCTCATGAATGAGAACTGAGAAAGAAAATAATTGATTGGGAAGTCATCTATACCAAACAAATTTCGTTCAGTGAATCAATTGAAAGTGGACCGATAAACACTAAAAAACTGGAATTGGGAGGAGAAACCTGGACAAAGTACTTGACGGCGACCACAAAACTCCTTCCAATTCTCAAAAGCTTCGCCGGAATCAAGATCTGTTCAACGGTGATTTCGGATCGGATTCCCTGCATCTCTCCTTGCCACAACCCCGTAGCTCCACCGCTTCCGCCGCCGCCATCAACCGCCCGCGCATCCTCCTCCTCTCTCCTCCGTCTCGGCGGCGTTCCGCTGTCTTGTACTCCGCCTCCGAAGGCGGCCTCAAGACTCGTAGGTACTTCGCCACCGCCAATGGCGGAGCTCTAATGGCCAGCTATTCAATTCCGATATGCTGTTCTCCTTCTACGGAATCGATTTTTTCTTTGTTGTCTGTTCTCCATGGTTTTCTGGATCGATTCAGATGCAAGAGGAATGAAGAAGACGAGTGGGTAGAGAAGGGAGGGAGAGACGCAAAAGGAAAAGGGGAAGGGAAAGCAAAAGAATGCAACTGGGTGGCAAAATGACGATTTTGCCCCCGTTTTTTTAAAAATTAAAAAGAGAAGATTTTCAAATCTTAGCCGTCCATCCATACAATCTGATGGCTGTTATTAGTTCGTAGTTTTTAGGTTAAGGAGTGTTTTTATTTGGCCAAATAAATATACAGAACCCTATACTTGTACCAATTAGTCATTTAGGACCCCGAACTTCAAAGTTTGCCAATTTGACACCTTAACTCCTTAATCGTGACCTATTGGGTACTTGATGGACGATTTTGACTCAAATTATATGGCTTACAACATATCTAGCCCCCCGAACTTACACGAATTTGTCACTTAGGCACCTCATCTTTGATTTGGACCTATTGAGTACCTGAACTTATGTTTTCTGATCTATTGAACACCTGTTTGCTAACTTGTGCAAAAAAAATTCTCACCGTAGCGCCACGTGTATATTATGTGTATGCCACCTCATTATTTTTAATTAAAAAAAATTAAAATATAAGTTAAAAATTGTTTTGAAACATGCGAGTACACAGTGGCCAGGAATCTTCGCCAACGCCGGCTCCACCAACGTCAGGAGGTTGTAGCTGTCGACCAAGCTGATGTCGCAGAAGTCCTGGCCGACGGTCCCGAGCGTGAACTCGGCCCGGAGGCTCGGCGTCGGCGCCGCTGCACTCCGGCGAGCCGGAGCCGCGGTCGCCGAAGGAGCAGGAGCCTGAGGAGGTGGAGAATTGGCAGCTTGTTCGGCCACAGAAGCGGCCGGACCAGCCCGCCGGAGCTTGGAAGGAGCGGGAGGTTTCCGATTGGAGCTTGAAGCCGGTGGAGCCCAGGGTTGGGGTGCCGGCATTGGCGAGGATTCTTGGCCACTGTGTACTCGCATTTTTTAAAACAATTTTTAACTTGATTAATATATTTTAATTTTTTTTAATTAAAAATAATGAGGTGGCATACACATAGTATACACGTGGCGCCACGGTGGGAATTGTTTTTGCACAAGTTAGCAAACAGGTGTTCAATAGATAAGAAAACATAAGTTCAAGTACCCAATAGGTCCAAATCAAAGATGAGGTGCCTAAGTGACAAATTCGCGAAGTTCGGGGGACTAGATATGTTTTAAGCCATATAACTTGTGTCAAAATCGTCCATCAGGTACCCAATAGGTCACGATTAAGGAGTTAAGGTGCCAAATTGGCAAACTTTGAAGTTCGGGTCCTAAATGACTAATTGATACAAGTACAAGGTATTTGGCCGTTTTTATTTGAACCAATTCCAAATAACAATCATATTGTTTTGCCTAGGAAGGCAACAGTCAATAGACCCCAGATTCCACGTAGACATCTTAATGGAACGTGGCAGCGGTAAGAAGCAATCACGTACGACGCACGATTCGTCAGAAAGTAGACCTGCCACCATCGGGCGGTCCAGATCGGACTTGATAAATCCCCCGCCCTGTCCGCCAGGGCCATGCCTTTTTAGATCACACGGAAGCGCGTCGCCGTTGATTCAACCCCCCATCCAAAATTAAATTCCTTTTTTTTTATAAAGATCTTGAAAAAGTTGTAAGCAAACCGTAATTTCCATAAATATATATACGACTCAACCCTTTGTCGGTCTTTCTTCGGTTCGTTGGGTTTAAAGCTCCACAGCAGACTGACTATTCGCTTTGCTTCTTCCTCCTCTTCTTCTTCTGTTCCGAGGTTGCACTCTCTGCGTTGAATTCCGTTTGAATAAATCAAATCCAGGTCTTCGATCTTCTTCCCATCCGCCGACACTTTGTCTCTCCCTCCTCCATTGTCATGAAGGCTAAGGCCATAAACCCTCACGAGCACAAGAGGTTGTTCTCTCTCTTTTATCTCTTCCTGTTTGTTTTCTTCTTCTTGTGTTTGTGTGTGAGGTTGATTGAATTCGGCATGATTTTCTTTCTGCAGCTATTTGGACTTTACTGATCTGCTTCTTGTTTCTTGGCATTTTGAGATCCTGCGACTAGTAACGGATTTGTTCTGGAATTTCCCCTCTTTTGCGCTGAAAAACGATTGTGTTTCCTTGTTTACTAATTCGTTTGTAACTGTTGCTCTTGATCTGCCATCGTTTGTGATGAGTTGGTGTAGAATTGTCTATTTGCTTAAAAAATACTGGGAGTTGCGCCATTGATTGAATGCGTTAAGGTTGGATCGCAAATCAGGAGTGGCGCTATTCATTTTACTTTGGAAATTGGATTGAGGTTTTATAGTCCAAATTAGTGATAGAAGTTGTCTTTTGGTTGCAATTTTAGTCTGTTAGATTGTCAGGAACTTATTTTCTTTTCCTGATTGGACTGTAATATGTACAGGGATGCATACGGTTTTGCTGTTAGACCTCAGCATGTACAGAGATATAAGGAGTATGCGACTATTTACAAGGTATGCATATCTTTTTCGGCTTCTGGCCACAGTTTCTTCATCCTTCAAGTTGTTAGAACAATTGGTTTGGGGAAAATTTTAAATTCTAACTTGGTTAGTTGGTTGAACATTTGACACTGATAAATCAAATGCTTTACCTTATGAAGTGGCCATCTTGTGTTTTTTCTTTGAGCATTTTCATTTTATCTTATCTGAGAAAATTGAAGACCATTACACCCCTACATTTTAGATGTGCATCTAGCTTTTTTCCTACTACTCTTAAATCGTATATTGACAACATTAGAGTTCATGTAAGGGAAGCTGCAGTGGATAAAATCAACATGCTCTTTTGCTCAAATTTGCATTTCTACTGTTCTGTTGCAGGAAGAAGAGGAAGAAAGATCGGATAGATGGAGAATGTTCATCGAGCAAGTATTTGATTCCTCCCAATCACCCGTTAATGGGCTAGGAGATGAAGCTGATAAGGTTAATTATAACAAGGAATTGCAAGACGGCATTGACCCTCAAAGATTAGATGCTCATCTGGGTGATGCTGATAGAAACGATATAGGTGAAGATATCCCTGAAAAACATTCAGGAATTCCATTAGATCAAGTTAAAAAGGTTAAGAGGATACAAGGATGGTCCGGTATCAGGCCTTCACTTCAAGCAATAGAGGATATGATGATTACTCGTGTCAAGAAGAGCAATGTAAGTGAAGGGCATAGTGGTGAAGCCAGAAAATCTCTTCTTCCTATAGAAGAAGCTAGGCTTGTGAAAGGAGCAGGAGAAGAGGATTCTGAAGAAGAATTTTATGATGTGGAGCGATCAGAATCAGTTCAGGAAGTTGCTTCAGGTAACAGTTCTGGTTTAGCTGTAACTGGTGGGGCTAAGGATACAGTTGCACTGGACTGTTCTTTTCCCTGGAAAGAAGAGTTGGAGGTTCTTGTTCGTGGAGGGCTGCCAATGGCTTATAGGGGCGAGGTATGTTTGATAAGCCTAGTTTATGGGAATTAAAGAAATTGTGGGTTTACCTTCATACTTACCTTCATGCATCCATTCTCAGCTTTGGCAAGCATTTGTGGGCATAAAGGCTCGTAGACGTGAAAGGTACTACGAGGATTTACTGTCTCAAGAAACTGACTCTGATTGTAACAAGAAGCAAGATGGCATCAACATTGATGAGAAGGGCAAAAAAAGTTTTGGCTCTCGTGAAAAATGGAAAGGGCAAATTGAAAAGGTTGATGAGCTCTTACTAGCTCACATGAGCACTAAATTGCAACTTTGAGAAGAAATTAACAACATCAAATCTCAGCAAACATTTATTTATTGCTGTCCTTTTTTTCTTTTCCTGGATACAGGATTTGCCCCGTACATTTCCTGGCCATCCTGCTTTGGACGAGGATGGTAGAAATGCATTAAGGCGCTTGCTTACAGCATATGCTCGCCATAACCCTTCTGTTGGTTACTGCCAGGTAATCGATTTTAAAGCTAACTTCATTCCCCTGTTCTAATCTACTTTGAGGAGTTGAAACCAATGGAAACTTCATGCCTGGTTTTGGGCATGCGGGTGGGGGTGGTGGTAGACTTATGATGATGATAAGACCTTGCATGAACTTGTGTTTAGTAGGTGGGAACTGATTGGGTAAGGCTTTGACTGCACATGGTGGCTTCACTCTATTGAAAATACTCTAATCTGATTTTTTTTTGTAGGAAAGGAAATGATCTGCAAAGTATTATATAGTTGCTAAGTAGTATAAATCATAGTAAATTTGTAATTATAAGCAAGTCATTTACGTATTATCTAACATCAATCTTAGTGAAATTGTCTACTCATCTGATTCATGTATACTAATTTTTTGAATGCTGGATGTTTAAAACTTACTGGGTGGAATATCTTTTTTTAACTTTTTAGCTGTATTACCTTCTGAAAAGTACTTCTGTTTCTCTATATAGAAACTAGAATGTAAAAACATAGTTGTGCTTTCTCTTTTAAGAATTGACTGAGTGTGAATCCCGTCTTCATCTGCATCTGCATCTGCAGGCTATGAATTTCTTTGCTGGACTGTTATTGCTTTTGATGCCCGAGGAGAATGCCTTTTGGTAGGTTCAAAAAGGTTTACATGTTGCCTGATTTCTGTTTGTAGGAGCTTATTGATGCTAATGCTTTAGAGGCTTTACTCTAAAATTTGGTGTTGTTTCTGTGATGACATGGCCTCGTTATTTGTCTTATGGCGATTTTCAGGACCCTCATGGGTATTATGGATGACTATTTTAGCGGTTACTATACAGAAGAGATGATTGAATCTCAGGTATTATATGGTTCAGGGAAAATATTAATAAAGAAGTAAAATGATTAAGCAATCTAATTTATTTATGGGATTTGCTTTGCATTAAAGATAATTGTTGCGGCCAACTTTTGTCTTTTATTAGGTGGACCAGCTAGTTCTTGAGGACTTGGTTCGTGAAAGATTTCCTAAACTGGGTCTGCATCTTTCTATTGTGATAGATTTACTTGTAATAAATTTATTCTTGACTCGTCTCTGAAGAGGTCTTTATCCTTGCTTTTGATACAGTCCATCATCTAGATTACTTGGGGGTTCAGATCGCCTGGGTTACAGGACCGTGGTTCCTTTCTATATTCATGAATATGCTTCCATGGGAAAGTGGTCAGGTTCTATATTTTACCGCATATATGTTTCTTGATCTAATGCTTAACATTTATACTGATTTTACTTTTTCAATTTTTTTAACTGCAATTTTGAACTTGCTCTTCATTGAGGTGCTGTTTGTTATTTAATAAAATCTTTAATCTGTTCCATTATATGTTTCTTGATCTGATGGTTAACATCTATATAGTTAAGTTTACCTTAATCTGATTTGCAAATTTTCATGTAATACCAGTTCTTCGAATCTGGGATGTGCTTCTTTTTGAAGGGAACCGTGTTATGCTTTTCAGAACGGCACTCGCATTAATGGAATTATATGGTACTTCTAATCAATACAATCATGTGCAGTGCTTACTTGTTGTTCAATAAGAAAGACATGTGAGAAATGGTTTAGCATGGTTATAGGTACTCAGTTTCTCCCAATTTCTTACAGGTCCTGCCTTGGTTACAACAAAGGATGCTGGGGATGCTGTAACTTTGCTGCAATCTCTAGTTGGCTCCACATTTGACAGTAGTCAGCTGGTCTTGACAGCTTGCATGGGTTATCAAAATGTACATGAAGCAAGGTTAAAGGAGCTAAGAGAGAAACATCGACCATCTGTATTAGCTTCAGTTGATGAAAGGGCAAAGGGGCTTCAAGCATGGAAAAATTCGAAGGGTCTTGCATCTAAGCTCTATAGTTTTGGACATGACTCGGAATCAGCAATTTTGCAGAAATCAAAAGTTGCTGATGGACAAGCCAATGGAGATGTGGGAAATTTAGAAGCTGGAGTTACACCTTCAGACGATTATCTTATCGCTTCAGCTGGAGGTGTGGACATTGATCCTGGATTAGATCCTCAGGAGCAGGTAGTTTTTAATCCCTGCTCTCTCTGGTATTAAATATTTCTTCTTTCTGAATGCTTTGATAGGGTTCTTATTTTTCTATTATGGAGATGCTGTTTCCGTTCATCATTTATGGCTTGCTATTTTTTATTTTTTCGACTTGTGCTCTTAACTTTGGAGTTCTGCTTTCATTGTTAGGTATAAGTATGACTGACTTTCGTGATCAGTAAGAGAATTTTGCTTTGTTAATCGTTATAGATTGCACTCATTCACTTCACTATGTATTTTGATTCTGCTTTGAGGCTTACCGGGATTTGTTACAATATTACTATATGCCTATATGGCTGCATTCCTGTTAAAGCTTGATTCGGTTGAATGACCTTTCTTGTTTTCGTAACACCTACTAGCCCCTTTTTAAGATAAAGTATGAGTACAGTTGTGGATGTGGTTGTCCAGATTTGATGCCTATATTACAACCCTACAACCTGTTTAACTTGTGATTTAATCATTTTTGAACTTCCGTTTATTCAAAAACTATTTGCTCAGTCAAATCTGTACGTATTAAGCAACAATGGGATCTAGCATACTAATCAGACCTTAGGTATTGCATCCTCAATCAAGCCTTCGCTCAATCTATCAAATTTATGACTTATTGATGATTTGTCAACAACCTAAACCAAGCTATAAACACAATTTACTATCATCAGAACTTGGAAAAGAACTGAGTTTATAATATGATTTTGTTTAGCCTTTTGGCCCTGGTCAGAGTTGCCTTCGCTCTGTTACTATAAAGATCTCATTCTCGTCCTTGATGTGTGATTGTGACTTGTGGTTTTGTAGGTCCTTTCTGCAGTAAAACCTCAATATAATGGTTTCCTGGTGTTATATGTGTAGGTTGTGTGGTTGAAGGTCGAGTTATGCAAATTACTTGAGGAGAAAAGATCAGCTGAATTGAGGTAATATTTTACCTTCACTTCTTGAAATATAACACTCCCCTTATTGTAACCATAAGAAGTCATCTCAACACCCCCCTTCTTGCCAACCCTAAGAAGTCATCTAAATCATTGCCTTCTATGTTTTGTAGCCTCATTTCTGAGATATAGTTCGTTTCCTTACATTTGAGCATCTTGCCTTTATCTGCTTCTTTCTTTTCTAATATTCATAATATATATTTTCAGGGCCGAGGAGCTTGAGACAGCACTAATGGAGATGGTCAAGCAAGACAATCGACGAGAATTAAGTGCAAAGGTACATTTGCTAAGCATTATGTGCTGTTCTTTTTTGTATCAATGCAAAGTGATATGTACACATTAGGTTCTAGCCATGCCAACAATCATGCCAACCTACTTCTGCAACTTAGTAAAGTGTCAGATTTTGATGTTCATCATGCTTAGCACTTTATTTAAACTATAACAAGAATCAAATGAGGAATAATAGTTTTTTTTAATATATAACCGATGTGAAACATATTCAAATTGCGTCTCTGCACACAGGTTGAGCAACTGGAACAGGAATTATCAGATCTTCATCGTACACTTACGGACAAGCAGGAGCAAGAACAAGCAATGCTTCAGGTCATGATTGGATTCTTTTTATATTGCAACTCAGTTCATCTGCAAATATGATTTTCATTATCTTTCTCTTTCAATTTTTATAATTTTCATTCCATTGCTTTTTAGGTTCTTATGAGGGTAGAGCAAGAGCAACGGGTTACAGAAGATGCTCGTAGATTTGCTGAGCAAGATGCAGAGGCGCAGAGATATGCTGTTAAAGTCCTTCAGGTTTGATACCATCCTTTGGTTGATATGGTATAAGCCTATATTTAAACATTAGTGAACTTGGTGCCAAATTTTTTTCACCTTCTAGTTATTCCCGGTTAAGTTTATACCATTATTTTGCTAGAATGCTACATGTAGGGATTATTTGAAAGGAGTATTAAAAGTAACAAGTGTCAGTAACAGCATTGTGAAATTGTTTCTTTTATCTCTCGTTGGTAGAGGAAGAGGGATTTTAGTTTGCTTTCCCTAGCCCTTTCCGCAGCCATTTTTTCTCTGACATAAAATCTCCCTAACTGCTTCTCCCTAGCCTTATTCATCTTCATCTTTTTCATTTGAAAGGAGTAATAAAAGTGGCATGCATTAGAGTAATACCATTAGGCTGTATTTAATTTTCTGTGAGGAGCATTCCCCCATTGGCTGGCTAGCTGGAGAAAGGTGAAAAACAAAACAGATCCTGTGCTGTTGATTGTGGTTGATGTGCTTGGAAGATGGCGGTAGATATAAAATCCTCTTGTTGCTGTGCACAATTTAAAGATCTTTTTGGGTGGTGGGAATGATAACAATATTGAGATCTAAACACTTTATGCATGGCCAATATTGTCTATCATACAAACAACATATTGTATGTGGTGGGTGGTGAAAGGTGGAACTGGTTTGTTGGTAAATGGTGGGGCTTTTCTGTGATGATAGCAGTGATGGTGACTGTGGTTACAAGTGGTGTGATGGTTGCAGTAGGAGAGGAGGATGGGAGACTCACATTTTATATAATTTCATGTAGATGTATACATGTTTGATTCAAACGTACTGAATGTTTCGTAACTATGATGGTGCTGTGAGCAATTTATATTGCCTGCCTCGGTTTATATTTTGAATGTTATATATAATTTCATGTAGATCTAAAGGAAGCTTATTCATCCTATATTCTCACAAAGACATGCATTGAGCCCTTGCACATATTTGTGTAATCTGAACACAGTGCACATCCTCCCTGAGATACTTTCTGAGCTTCTATTATGCTATGCGTATTTAGGATAAATATGAGGAGGCAATGGCTTCAATTGCTGCAATGGAGAAGAGAGTAATCATGGCAGAGTCAATGTTAGAAGCTACTCTGCAATATCAATCCGGTCAAGTTAAAACACAAGCTTCTCCAAGGTATGTGTCTCTTCTGAATGTCAATTGATTGCATGTTATTATTGCTTGGTGAATAAGCTTGAGCATTTTTAGTCAATGTTGATGAATGTGGCATTAAGTGTACTTTGCTGCAATTTCTAAATTCAAGAAGTTGTGGTGATATCATACATAATATGTTTAAGCTACAACTTACCCAGTATGCAAAAGAGAAATTTGGCGGACATTTGTTTCATGAATTCATAGCATTGATCAGTTTGCATATCTGATGGGGACGTTAGTCCTTAACCCGTCTATTACCATCTTCAAGACTAAGGAGTGCAGTTAAAACTTATTGCACTCCAAACTTATGCTTCCAGGTGTAATTACACACCCATGTTACAAGATGAGGAAAATGTGTAACTCAGCTTGTCCTGAAACCATAGTTAAGATAGAATTTAAAGAACAGGTTTTGCCAAAATATACTCAAATGATGAATCTACTTTTCAATTTTTCATGGTTACAAGTTTTATTTCTTTTATCTATCATTTGTTCTGCCTCAGCTCCCTGCTATTAGGGCACTTACTGCTGACCTAGCAAAAGTGACCTGACCTGAAAACTTCCATTCACCTGGCCACATGTATCCAAGAGTTAATCCAAAAGTCATTCCGATGCAATTTAATGTATATGATACTCAAATAATCTTTGAAAAACATGAGCCAGAAGTTGTATCTTTAGTTTTTTACTGCGATCTTTCTCATTCCTTTTCACTGTAATACATAGGTTTGCCCAGAATGATTCTCCAGTTGGACGAAGCAATCAAGAACACTTTGCAGAGGCACCCGCAAAGAAGATTAGTCTGTTATCTAGACCGTTTGCTCTCGGGTGGCGTGATAGAAACAAGGTATGCAGCATTTTGATCTTCTGCTTATACCATCGATAATACTAATGCTAAATATTGATTTAGTTGCAGTATTTGAATATATGCTAGTTTTCAAGATAATTAAACATTTAAACATACATATTTTATTTCATTTCTAAGTTTGTTGTAAACAGCAAATGGCTCACATGGCTTGTTGAACTATAACTTCAGCATGCATTCATTTGTCCAATCTTTAGCATGTCCTAGGTCAGTAAGTCCCCTTTTCAGTCTCCCCTTCATGGAATGTGGGACCGAATTAATACCGGTTGATGTGCAGTTTGCTTTAAACTTCTGGATTCCTTCATATGATATTGGAATGCCTTCCAAACATAGTTGAAATTTGTAGTACAGTTTCCAAAACCCTACTAGTTGCTATTCCCCTAAATTTTCTCACATCTCCTGATCCGCTACTTTTAACTTATCATAGGGAAAGCCTGCAAATACCGAGGAATCTAATGATGCAAAGCCTTCGGCTGATGAGGCTCCAAGCGGAGTTATCCAAGAGAAAGAAAACAACGGCTCACATGAACAGCTTTGCCCCACAGAAGCTGAACCAGCAAATGTGTCAAAGCATTAGACACTGTAAATATACCCACTACAATTTGGCTATCCAAGAACGGCACAGAATTAGTTCCTTCTTTGAGTGTAAGCTTCGTTTTTCTATTCTGCTAAATCTTGCTTATATCATGTGCCTGCTGATAATGTAGCAGTAGATGATAGTTTACAGTTAAAAAGAATGTGGCCTACTATGCCTTGTAGAGAAAATGAGAATCGAGGGGAAAAAAAAATAAAAACTGTAGATTTTCTTTAATTATTTATTTTTGGCAGGATTTAATAAGTAAAATTATCCATGTTATTTCTTGAAGTTACAATAACTATTCTTTGGTTCTAAGCGCATGCAATCCCTGGCTTTTACATATGTTGTTATAGTTTTTGACTACCAAAATCATGGCCTTAATTTAAAACTATGTGTTATTGTTGGAGTCTTGGATTTTGCCTCAAGCAAAGCAAGTATGAATGATGGAGAAATTTTATATGATCTTCAGCACTGTGCAATTCTCGTAATAAGACGTGTACATTTTTATTCAAAGGCAAAACAATTTCACGAGTGACCGACAAAGAGCCTCAGCCTCCACAAATCGCAAAACTTATTCATGACCATAACCATAAACTACATACTTTATCGAGCATGCCAAAAGTTTGGGAGTTCCTCTATTTAGTCAAAACATGAAAACAAGGAAGCAAAGACTAGCTGAATCCACAGCCACATTCAACTGCAACATCCTGGTCTGTCTCCATCCAAAAAAAACATGTGCCATTAATTGGAACTAGGCGGGCTTTAGATACACTGCTAAAACAGAGTGCAAACTGCAAAATACTGTTAAAAGAGTGCTTTAAAGATGCTTGGAGAGAATGGACTCAACGACTCCTTGAGCTATGGGGTGGTACGTGTCCCGCGCCTCTGCAAACACTCGTTTGGCCAACACTTTCTCTTCTTCCTTATCGCTGCCTCCTTGAACAAGGGCGGTGTAAAGCGGGCGAAGGTACTTCATTCTTCCAACTTCCTTCAATGTCTTTTCAACCTCGGGGTAGTAGTCCCTGCACTTGGCTGCGATTCCTAGCTGGAGGAATGCAACCTTCACCTCATAGTCCTTTGATTCAGCTAGCCTGTATCGTGCATCCAATGCTGTGATCTGCAACCACACTTTTTAGTCAGTGAAATGCACCTTAATGGAGCCTCTATATGGATACACCACACCCACTGGCCATTAATAGTTTAGGGTCTGTTTGGATTTATTTGACAATGCAGTGAATTATACTATAATATACAAGATATTGCATTATCAAATATTCAAGTGCAATCCGAGCAACTAATGCCAAGCTGGGCAAGAAAAGAACTGTTCCTACCAACTCACCCTTATTTCACACCCCAAAAAGGTACTCCGAGCAAATGAAGCATCAGGAGAATTAGATACAAGGCAACAAGAAACATTTACCTGTGAAGCTTCAACAGACTTGGGAAGATTTTCAAGATAAAGCTCCCATTCTTGACCTCCCCAACCTCCAACTTCTTCCTCTTTCGGCAGTACCCCGTTCTTAAATTCATTTGCAAGTGATAAGATCTTGTCATAAATGTTGGAGACAGGCCCCATTGCATCTTCAGGGATTCCAGTACCCTCTGTCCAGTGTTCCAAATCGATGTCTTTCTCTATTCCAGGTACATTGGATTTGAGGAAATCCAGAAAAGTTTCAGTGTCGATAGATTGGAATTTGAAGGTTGAAATGTACTTCTTCAGGAATTCATCAAATGCAGGCCTCCCGATCTATAGATATATATTATAAACAAAACAATGGAATTAGATTGGAGCTTCAAAACCCCAATTTCAGTGTTTCACGGAAAGTATTTATAATTTGGCAACAAGCTTAGGATACCTGACGTTCAATACGCCATAGAAACTGAAAACCTTTCTCGTATGGAACTTGAGAATACACATCATCTGGATCGACTCCTTCCTGATTGGTTTTAAGCTTTGTGAACTCCATATTGTCCTTAAATCTCTCCATTTCATCATTTAATCCCTTCCAACCTATGCCAATATTCAGTGCAGCTATGTCCTCCCCTTGGACAACCTCAACAATCCTCCTTTCAGCATAGGTAGTAAATCCCTGAAAATGATAAAACCATAGGCTTGAACACTTTTTCACAAGTAATACAATTCTCTACACCTCTGCAGATTTATCTACTATGTCTGCAAAATAGTGAAATAATAACTTGCCAACATAGGACACGCCGGCATGACTTAGTGGCATAGGACAATTTAAGTGCACGAGAATAGCAAACCATCATAGAGGTATAAGGTATAAACCCTAATTTATAGGCACCCATGAAAGAGGGCCATATAAATAAAGAAATACTAAAATATATTTAAAACCTTGCATGAGAACAACAAAGGATTAACTACTTTCAGTATAATCCAAACATCCCTCAATGTCACATGGTGCACTAGCACTACATCAAAATGAGAAACCAAAGATGGGTTAGTTCTCTAGAAAAAGGGGGGTTAGACAAAAAGACCAAAACAGTCTTCTACCTGATCCTACATACCCCTCCAATTTGTTTATTCTAGAAAAACGTCTATTATCAGCTTGTTTCATTAAAGCAGCCAAGCAGTTATTTGGTTGATCAATGTAACATGCATTACTACTCTGTTTTATTATTGACCCATTATCTGATCTGAACATCAGCAAAACTGGTCTTGCTTTCAAACTAAGGGCCATGTCGTTCTCTAGTTCATACTTTCTAGTTCCAACTTGATAAAGAGAATTAATACTTTGAACAGTATGAGCTTAGGTATAATGTAAACTGTACCTCATTCAACCAGAAATGTTCATTTGTCTTATTGGTAATTAGATTCCCAGTCCAGCTATGAGCAAGCTCGTGTGCTACAACCTGTGCTCCACTTGCATCTCCCTTTATCACAGTTGGAGTCAAAAATACCATTCTGGGATTCTCCATTCCTCCATATGGAAAGCTTGGTGGTAAAACTAACAAATCAAACCTTTCCCAATCATAAGGACCAAACAATTTCTCTCCCTGCCTGATCATATCTTCAGTACCAGAAAATTCCTTAGCTGCTGCATCCAGCAGTGTTGGCACCGATTCTGCATAGACCCTAGTCCTTGGACCCACTTCTCGGTTTCCGATTTCTCCAACAGCAAATGCAAACAAATAGGGAGGAATAGGCTGCTCCATCACAAAGTCTTCAACAATTCTATCTTCCGCACACCACATTGAATCATCACATGCCATCTCAGCCTCGCCTACAAGGAATAAAATCCATTTGAAATTTCATTTCAAGAAATAAAAAATGTTACACAGTAAAGGATACAAAATATAGAAAATAGTTTTAGAGAAAGTGAGGCTAACTACCGCAAGATGATCTGTCTACTAAGAATAAAGAAGTGTTTTGGATGGTAATGAAAACTTATATGCACAAGAGGATACATGGATATCAAAAAGCATGTTAGGTCAACATGTAGGCCTTTAAACTTTTTGAGATGGATCAAGCATTCAAATAAATGAACCTTAAGAATTGGAATAGCTAATATTTTAGGTACAATCTTCCTGTCAGAAAAAAGGGTCAATCAATATTTCAGGGATATGAATGGATTTTGATCAATCACTTCTTGCCTTTTAATTTGAGAACTATGGCCCATTAACCGTATTTCTATAGCTGTTTTCGCATCAAGAATCTGAAAGCTAAGTTCTAGAATTTGTGATAAAAAGAAATTAGGCTCTCATAGTATAACCCGATTTTAAGTTTTAAGAATCTCACACAAATTCTTCCGCATCATGATTTTCAGAAAGGAAAGAAGGATCTTAAAGGACTGATATCAAATTGAAATCAAGGTGTCTTGCATCAAATAATCAGTCCCAAGAGAAAAACATGTGGATTCTAAGGCAAGAGAGGTAGCATCCAGGGTTGACATGCTCTGATGCTCATGGTATGTATACATTTTCATCCAAGCCATAACAGATATCAGAATGCAGTTGTACGTGCCTGATCAAAGAGAGCTACAAGGCTCTAAAATCAAGTCTTAATTGGGAGAAACCACACATAATGCATAAACAAAAACATATGAATGGAGGTTGCGAACTCATCATTCCAGCAAGGGCAGAAGATTAAGTTACACTACAACCAAACTAATCCAACAAGCATCACTAGAGAGTTGCATCCTTTTTCATTTAAAGAAGATTTATTAGGCATCATAATCAGTCACTATCAACTAGTTTCTACTTGCTAGTTTACTATTTACCACAGGTCAATGGAATTATGGTTATCTATATATAAAGCAAACATGGTTTATATCAACATGCAACAACATCTACTAAGTGACACCAGAGCCGACCCACTTCATGGCCCGTGAGGATGTTCTTCGACTTCTACCACCATGCTGTAAAGCTCTAATGATCAAACTTTAACTTTCATGACATATTCTGGCCTACATCACTTCGCACCAAGGATTGACAATTTTAAGCAACAATTTCATCGTCTATAATCAGAAGTCATACTAAGCAGGATTTGATTTCACTAAAAAACATATATTAAAAATAAATCACACAGCTAGCACGAAAATGATATCTCACCACCAACCATAAGGAAAATTAACCACGACAAAGAAAACGATCGGAAAGGAGGACATGTCTAACCGGAAACAGGCGATCTACGCTCAACGTGCTTAGCGGACATGACCGCGGAGAGCTGTTTGGGAACATTAAGCCTAGCGGAGTACTTAATCCTAGCGGCCGGCGTATCATGGCAAGGGAAGATCGATCGGGCGTGGATCGCCTGGCACTGAGTGTAGACAAACGGAAGCGTCTTGTTAAACGTCTGAGGAGGCGTGAGCCATTGGAGAGCGGAGGAGTCAGGGGAGGTAGTGAAGACGACGAGGAACCGCGATTGGCCGGAGAGCGAGACGGTAAGGCGAGTTCCCTTGACGGAGTCCGGTTCGGACGAGAGCGAGAAGGCGAGATCGGACCTGGTCGCCGGATCGAGGACGGAGGAGACGGAGAGGGAGCGAGTGTCGAGGGAGAGGTCGCCGGAGAAGGCGGAGGAGAGGGAGACGACGGCGGAGGAGCGGATGGTGGACGACGGGAAGTCGAAGAAGAGGGAGAGCGAGACGTGGGTGGCGAGTGGGTGAGTCGACTCGGTGTACGAGTGCGGGTCGATGAGGGGCATTTTGGGGATTTTGCTAGGGTTTTCCGTTCTGGGAGCGAGGAGTTCGTTCGGTGGAACGGGAAAATGGGGAGATAGCAGGGGTGGGGCTTTTAAACTTGGAGGGAGAGCAATGACGCGTGTTTTATACGTTTTTTTTTTAATAGTTTTATTTGTTGATTTGGGCTTGGGCTTTGGTCTTTATCATTCAAAAGGAATAAAGAACTATGTGGGAATCTTTTTGATAAGGAATAAAATCGTCAATTTTTTTATAGGAATCGGATAGCTTTTCTTGATTGATGGAATTAGATTAGCAATGAGCTTCTTCCAACTTTTCGAAAAGAAGATTAGTGGGTATATGTTCCATTTGTTTATTATTGTACACTTATTATGTATATGTTCCATTTGTTTACTACTGTCCAATTATTATGTAGAGCTATATGGTTGACTTCTAAGAAAACTATAGTAAACTTCTATGCCTTATCACTTATTAGGCATTGAACGGTCGTCGCATCAGCTCACTGGTTGAGCACTAATGATACTACCATGAGGTTTAAAACGAATTCTACCATGTTTAGAAGGTGATGCATATAAATCATGTGTTGTAAACACCATGTGTCATTGCGAGTTAGAGATCACTTGAATTAAAATTGGGTAAAATGGTATCAAATAATCTATCGAAAAAACCCGGTACCATCAATGATTGCACTATAATTTTTTTTGCCTTTATATGTTATAAAAAATATTAAATATCTAACTTTAGTGGATAAAACGAATTAAAACCAAAAATTTATCAATCAGTTTGAGTAGTTTTGTAATACGGAGTAACTAATAAGAGAGTTTCTGATTCTGGGAAATAAATACCCACAACTTTTTTTTTTTTTGATCAACAATACCCACAACTTAAATATGACCCAAATATGAAAATAAGATGTTTTTCTGGAAGAATTGCAATTCATGGAAATTGGGATGGGGAAAAATGATTCTTTTATTCTATTGTAACAAATAGATGGGCCGTTCACGAACATATCCTCTTCTTTTTTAGCGGGCCCAGTTTTAAACAGGCCCAAGTTCATTCATGGTAACCGACTTCATCCAAAAAAAAAAAAAAAAGAAAAGAGAGAGAAAAAAACTGATAAACAACCCTAGGAAGGACCGGAGAGAACCAGAACGGAACGACGGACTCGGGAGAAAGAATTCTTCACCGGCGATACATCTTCTCAGCCTCGTCAAACTCTACAAATTCGTCTCCAAATTTGATCGGTTCGAACTCGTCCCTCTCAATTGAATTTTTGTTTCCTAATCTCTTCATGTCAACTGTGGCTCTTATTTCTCAATATAGAAAGATCCAAATTTTCACTTGTTTTGTGCCGATGGCGCCTGGCTGAGAACTCCCGGCCGCCGTCCCCATCTGTCTTCGCCACTGATCCTCTAAGATCATAATCATATGAGCTGAGAGTGGCTGAATTCCGCACTGTGTTTGTGTTTAGAAGCTTAGGTTTACACCGATTGGACTTTACCCCTGTTTGTGAATTTGGCTTTAGTTTGATACTCCATATATCATGGCCTGAACTTCTTCTTTTTCATTGTAATGTTGAGTTAGTTTCATATTTTGTGATTTGTGACATCTTATTAGTGGCTTCCTGTAACAGATATGAAGGTTTAGATATTGTGCGCGTTGTGACAGAAAAAGTTCAGCTTTTGATTGAGTGTATAGTGGAACATGGACCGGCATGAAGATGATTGTCGCAGTGGTAGTGACCACCCTGGCAAGCCAGATGATAAGGTTGGTTCTTCGTGGAAATATGGGTTCTTTTCTGTTTGCATTCCAAACACATGTGATCAGAATATGTGTCTTTTTATGTTGCAGGAAGCTGCAGACCGTCTTGAGGAATTTAAAAAGTCATTGGAGGCCAAAATGGCTCTTCGTCAAAGCAACTTAAATCCAGGAAGGCCTGGTTAGCTTCAAGGCTTTCTCTATTTATTTATTTATTTGGAAAGAAATATAGAACTTCAGTGTAGAAAACTTGCATCTATCAATTGTTTTTGTAGCTCATTTTTTTGCTTCCATAATCAAGTAAAAGGCTTGTTGTTATGGAGTTTCTTAGTTGTCTCCCCCATCTTTTTGATGCCTTCTGATGGGAATCATTCTGCAGTTTCATGTATCGTCTCTGGCTTAGGGCAGAGAAACTAATACTCTTATTTTCACTTTCAATATTCTTTGGCATCTTTGGTTGCTCTTTGTTATACCTTGCTTCTCAGGGAATATTTCTTCATATTCTTTTTTCACCCACTATCGCCTCCAGGCTCTTCATGTTATAAGAGAAAGAGGTTATCGTAAAGATTAAGACATATGTAAATGGTTTTTTTATTAGAAAAAGAACTTATGATGCGTTTATGAATGGGATATTGTTGTGTGATATTTTCACACATTATGACTCCTTTCATATTAATTGAGCTTTCTGTTGGTTTCAGATGCTGGTTTTCTCCGGACCTTGGACTCCAGCATCAAGCGTAACACCGCTGTTATAAAAAAGCTTAAACAAATAACTGAAGAACAACGAGAAGGGTTGGTAGAGGAGTTACGAGGTGTCAATCTAAGTAAATTTGTTAGTGAAGCAGTGTCAGCTATATGTGAGGCCAAGCTTAAATCCTCAGACATACAAGCAGCAGTTCAGGTATTTGAGAATTTAATAGCTTTGCTGAACATGTCTTGTTGCAGAATTACTTACATCATGCTTTGTAGACTCACTGTGTCCCTTAATCATTTGGGCTCTTCTTGAATTAATTTTTTTTACTCACCATGTGGGTGCAAGCTAAAGGCATGGATTGCTAAAATAGTTTTCAATTCTGGGACTTGTATTCTTTTTTTGTAAGTAGCTTTCAGTGAATGTATCAGGTTTCTCCAGATTTAAACAAGTGTGCTTGATGGTTTGAAGACTATTTTCATTTGCATATGTAAAAAAATGTTGATTAGGCTATAACTCAAAGGACTCTTCTGGCCTCTTGTTCTGCTCCCTTGTGAAGAGGTGAAATAGAAGTGAATATCAGAGATAAAATAAGTGAGTTGTGCTTTCTGATGCTTTTTGTTTCTGGCAGATCTGTTCATTGCTTCATCAAAGGTACCAGGACTTTTCTCCAACCTTGACCCAAGGACTCCTAAAAGTATTCTTTCCTGGAAAATCAGCAGAGGATTTGGAAACTGATAGGAATTCTAAGGCACTGAAGAAGCGCAGCATTCTGAAGCTCCTTTTGGAACTTTATTTTGTTGGTGTTGTAGAAGATAGTGGCATTTTTGTAAGCATAATTAAGGACCTCACTAGTGTAGACCACTTGAAGGACCGAGATACAGCTCAGACCAATTTGTCTCTTCTTTCAACCTTTGCTCGGCAAGGAAGAGTTTTTCTTGGTCTTTCACTATCTGGTCCAGAAGCTAATGAGGAGGTAATTTGAAACTGCTTTCTTTCCACGCCCTAGGGCTACTTAATTGTCGCAGGATCTTGCCTGTTGGAGTGTTTGATGAATAAATGCTATATGACCTATTTTGGGATGTTCTTATGATATTGGTTTGTTAAACTATTGTAATCACCATGTCCTAATAACGACTGGGGTAGGGAAGTACTAGAAAGGAATTGATGTATTCGCAACTTATTATTCATTGAATTTGAAATTCTAATCTAACCTTTACAGTAGTTATCTTGAGTTTATGAATATCTGTATAGGCTAGAAAGAGAGAATTATCATACTACTAGTATGCATATCATCTAGGTTTGATAGAGATGGACATTATATGGGAACAAAATGATACAGACATGGAAAAACAGCGATGCCCAGAAGTATGGAATACAGACCCGATAATGAAATGATACTATAAATAAATGTTTTACATGGCTATAACAAGTGTAGGAATGGACTTCCAGTTTATGCTTCCTATGTTCCCTGTTTTTGTTAAGGTGCTTCGTTCTATATTCTGATAACTCTTCTGTATCTCAAGGAATCATTTGGATCACACAACATGATGCATTATCTTGCATTATAATGCAATATAATTAAAAGTACATCATATGGTGCAATTTAAATGCATCCTAATGAGTGTGTTTGGATTCCAAATATAATTCATTATATTGCATTAAATCATATAAGGTGTGATTGGATTCCAAAGATAATGCATGATTTTGTGTTATCCTAGTACATCCAAACACACTGTAAGTGTTTTGGTAATGGAGTTACATTATGTGAGACTCAAGATTGATTTAAATTCTTACCCCAAGAAATATCAAGATCGTTAAGTGTACTTTAAAAGCTTAATATTTTTTTTATATCATTTTTCTACTGAAGAACCTTCTCAGTGATGTAAGCTTTATGATGCATTTTCCACTTATTCTCCTTGAAATCTTTTTGCAGTTTCTTAAGGGCCTGAACATCACAGCAGATCAAAAGAAAATTTTTAAGAAGACTTACAATGCATTTTATGAAGCTGCAGTCGAAGCTCTGCAAGCTGAACATGCTGTAAGTCTGGTTATCTTGTGTTTGATTTCTCTTCTTTTTCTGCCTGTAATGGGTTTATATGACACAAAGTACTTAAAGTCTGTACGGTTATTAATTTGGGGCTGCATTTGATATTGAAAGGATTAAGATGAGCATTTTTCATCAATGATATTTTTGCCTCTTTCATTCTCTTTATTGATTCAATTATCTTCTCAGTCACTTCGCCAAATGGAGCATGACAATTCAAAAATTCTGAATGCCAAAGGAGAGCTGAATGAAGATAGTGTTTCTTCCTATGAAAGATTGCGAAAATCTTACGAACAATTCTACCGAGGTGTCTCATCGTAAGTTCTTTATCTTTTAGACTTTAAGCATTGTGTTTACTATCACTGTTTTGCTTCCTTTCATCCTTCATTCTTTTATTGCTGCATTATAGGTTAGCAGAAGCACTAGACATGCAGCCTCCTGTGATGCCTGAAGATAGTCATACTACAAGAGTAACAAGTGGAGATGATCCTTCGAACAACTCAAGTGGGAAAGAGTCCTCTGCCCCTGAGCCGATATGGGATGATGATGATACAAGGGCATTTTATGAATGCTTGCCTGATCTTAGGTTTGTCTTAATGAAAAAAGTTTGGTCATTTAAAAGCTGGTTCCTATACTATAGATATTGTGATGTTCTGCTGCACTTAGCTTTATCCTGCACTTTTGTTGACCTGATTATTTAGAGTCATCCATTATGTTTCACACGCTGGTAAAACCTTGGTGTACATACTGCATAAACGAACTAGTCTTTGCTCTTCAATGGGGATCTGCAAATCACTGTTTCTTTGTTTCTTTGGGATGTTAGTATGTACCTGAAATCGAAGTCAGATTGATTGACTATGTAACTTCTGTAGGGGGTAGCTGAAAGATGAATCCATGTCCTCAGCAAATAGCTTGCTGTACAAGTTCATGAAACCAGTGTCATATGAGTTCATCTCATTTAAGTTCTGTGTTTTGCTAGCCTGGTGCTGAAGCATTCGCCTCATATTAAAGCTAGTCAGGCATGGAGATTCTAGGGTAGCTTCACTGTCAGATCTTGAGTTTGATTGGGCTAAGGCTTAAGCTTAGCTGAAGCTTTGAGTTGTGGCCACTGAAGCCTTCATGAATAGAGTAATTTTGATTGCCATCTGACCTGTAGGTCATTGGTTTGTGGTTTTGGTTCAAAATTCTTCTTTTGCTACCCATGTTTCATGCACTTTTGTCGTGTATAGAAGGCATATTTTCTGCTTGAATGTGTTTATGAATTTGGGATTTCATAGATAATGTGATGCACAGATCATTTCAGAAATTCTCTTGTTTTGGTGCTTGTTTGCAACTTTGTATGTGATACAACAACTGTTGGGTATTTTATTAGATATGGAGACCTTTCTTATGCTTCATAGTGAATAACTTGGTCTCTTTTCTGATTAAAATTCCTGTTGTTTAATATTATTCTTATGTGATGCTTGGCAGAGCATTTGTTCCTGCAGTTCTGCTGGGAGAAACTGAGTCTAAGGCCAATGAGCAACCCCCCAAATCGCAAGAGCAGTCGACTGTATGGAATTCTACATCTTAAATTTTGTCCTCCTTTCAGCTACTAGTTTTTCTTTTAAAGAATAGTACTGATGTAGGTGGTTCAGGATAGCCTTTTCATGTTTATTTGAGTTCTGGTTGAAAATATTTGTATCCATTCCTGGGAATCTTTCCCTTTTTTGAGTGAACCTACAAAGCTTAGTCACTTTGATGATCGATTCTTGGAGTTTGCTAGCCCATCACTCCTGCCATTATTCACCTTTGTGGTTCCCATGTTTCTAAATATGAGTATTTGGTCTACTTCTCATCTGGGAATCGAAAGTAATATACAGGTAGACATTTGGGAAGCTGGGTAAGGAAAGTAGTGGCTGCTTTGTAGTAGTTGCATGTAGCAATTTGGCTTCATTACTCTGCAGTAACTTCCATAAATTTCTAATTTGAATGTTGCAGCTATATTATGCTGGTTAATATAAGTATTGACAGTGTGAATACGAGTTATGTGGATACAAGACACTTGTGTACAATCCATGTTTCTTTGTATGTGAAATGACCGGTATTCGAACATTTTTATTAAGTGTAGCACACCCTAGCGAGGGTTAGAAAATTCTTTCACTTTGAAGCTGAATGGGAAGATGAAAATTTTCTCAATTTTAAGAATATTTGGGACATGAAGCTTTCTAGTACTAGGATACCTAATAGATAGCACATTTGCTAGTGCTTTCTACATGAGTGATTTTTTGCCAGAGATTCTCTTTTGCTCAAGTGCTGCAGTCTTTTGATATTCCATCATGCACTGTGCAGTTTTTGTGATTATGTCTTCTAATTCATGTCTGAGTATTCTTGTATTGCATGGAGATGAGGGTCTCCCTCCTTCTATATCTTTCATAATTTCAAATGTTTAGAAGTTTGGTTTGCTTGATAGTCCCTAACATCTAGCTGCCCAAACTCCAGTGTATAACTTCCTGTTATATCCAGTGAGCAGCAAACCGCCTATCCTCTCTTGTGTGTGCCACATTTTTTGTCAAGTTTGGTTTTCTTGATAGTCCCTAACATCTAGCTGCCCAAACTCCAGTGTATAACTTCCTGTTATATCCAGTGACCAGCAAATCGCCTATCCTCTATCCTCTCTTGTGTGTGCCACATTTTTTTGTCAAGGTCTTCTCTTCTACATTGATACATGAGTTGATATCTCACACCACCTTGGATTTCGCAGGATCTCTCACCTGAATCTGAGCATGGACAAACTTCTGTCCAGGATACTGCTAGGGTCTCAGCAGATCCTGGATCCTCGCAGGATGGTAAAAACATTGAAAAGGGAAAGGACAAAGATGCAAAAAAGAAAGAAAAAGATGAAAAAGAACAAGGGAAAGACATTGACAGAGAGAAAGGGAAGGATAAAAGTGTAGACAAGAAAGGAGAGAATGAGAAAGATAAGCTTAAAGGCCTCGAGGGGACCAATTTGGATACATTAGTGCAACGACTTCCTGGCTGTGTTAGCCGTGACCTCATTGATCAGCTCACTGTAATTCATCAATCTGTGTTTGACAATTTTATTTTATTTTCCAGCTTTTCAAGCAAACATTCCCTATCCTATGTCATCCTTATTTCTTGGTTATATATTTCTCAGGTGGAATTTTGTTACCTAAACTCAAAATCCAATCGGAAAAAGCTTGTGAGGGCGTTATTCAATGTCCCTAGGACATCTCTGGAGCTCCTGCCATATTATTCGCGTATGGTGGCTACACTGTCTACCTGTATGAAGGATTTGTCTACCATGCTCTTACAAATGCTGGAAGAAGAGTTTAATTTCTTGATAAATAAAAAGGTTAATTTTGTTTTTCCCTTTTGAATCATTTAAAGTTGTTTTGGGTGGCTTTAACACTCTGAGTTATCTATGAACTGCTGATTACTAATGCTTCAATTTGCAATGGCTACAGGATCAAATGAACATAGAAACAAAGATTCGAAATATAAGGTTTATTGGCGAACTTTGCAAATTTAAAATTGCACCTGCTGGCCTGGTGTTTACATGCTTGAAGGTATGCTTTATAATGGAGGGTTCTTCAATTATGTACTTTTCCCCTTCTGATGTGCGTCTCTGCATGGCGGTGCATTTTTAGTGTTTTATCATATACTAGAGACTTCTAGTTGGAGAGTTTGTGTGTCATCTTACATCTGTGTATCTATTATACAAGAGACTTCTAGCGTGTTGGTCTGTTATTGTATTTTAACTTATCTAATAGAAGCTTGGTTTTCCCTTAGGCTTGCTTGGACGACTTCACACATCATAACATAGATGTTGCTTGCAATCTTCTGGAAACATGTGGGCGTTTTCTGTATCGCTCTCCTGAGACTGCTATACGAATGGCCAACATGTTGGAGATACTGATGAGGTTGAAGAATGTTAAGAATTTGGATCCTCGTCACAGTACACTTGTAGAAAATGCATATTATCTTTGCAAACCGCCAGAAAGACCTGCCAGAGTTACTAAAGTCCGACCTCCATTGCATCAGGTTGGAGCTTCTTTCGGTTGTGAAGTGTTATTGTCAGCTATGATCATTTTTCTGTCAATTAACTCATTGTTTTGACATTATTGCAGTATATTAGAAAATTGCTTTTCTCGGATCTTGACAAGTCATCTATCGAGCATGTTCTCAGACAACTTCGCAAATTACCATGGAGTGAATGCGAGCCGTACCTTTTGAAATGCTTTTTAAAAGTTCATCGTGGAAAGTATGGTCAGATTCATTTGATTGCTTCGCTAACAGCCTGTCTGAGCCGGTATCATGATGAATTTGCTGTTGCTGTAGTGGATGAGGTAGGTACAGCCATGCATATTAGCTTTGTTTGCTACCTATCCTCAGATGGTTTATTATTGTTTTTCTTACATTCTTCATGGCTGAAGAAGCCTTTTCATGAAAGTTGATAAAGCAAAGTTTCAGGTTCTGGAGGAGATAAGGGTGGGGTTAGAGCTGAATGACTATGGTATGCAACAAAGGCGCCTTGCTCACATGCGTTTCTTGGGGGAGCTATACAACTATGAACATGTTGATTCATCGGTTATCTTTGAGACACTCTATTTGATTCTTGTTTTTGGACATGGTACATCAGAGGTATGGATTGCCGTCTCATGACTCCTTTATGATTGTTCGGTTATTTACTTCTGCTTCCAGGAAGTATTATTAAAGAAATTTTTTGAGATGTCAGAGACACCCTAATTATATATATTGAACTTTATTTATATGCAGCTTAGTATAAACAGTCTATATATTACTCCCTCCGGCTTAAAATAAGTGTCGTGATAGCACTTTAGTTTTGATTCATTTTAAGTGTCGTTTTGAGTTTTCTAGGCAATTAATTATGTGAGAGTAATGAGAATTGTTATTGGAATGTGTTTTTATTGGCCAAAGTCATTCATCTATTGGTTAAAAAAAGTGGTGGATGGTAAGATTGAGAAAGACTTTATGATTTTGAGTACAATGATTGCTTTTCTTAAAAACTGTGTTTAATGCTAAAATGACACTTATTTTGAATCGGAGGGAGTAATGGATAAGTAATCATGAATTGATCTTTGTTTGAGGCCATTTCTGCCAACTCGTTTGACCTCCATCCTCATGTACAGCTTCTATACTTCTGTAATATATGCAAAGCTACTGTACGTTTATAAACTGTATAGCCTCTAGGTGGCTTTATTTGTTTAAATAATCTCTTATGGCAGTAGTTGTAATACTTTTGGAGCTATAATTTTGATTTATGTTGCTCTTCTTGTCTGCCCCATTAGCAAGATACACTGGACCCACCAGAAGATTGTTTTCGCATCAGGCTTGTGATCATACTTCTTCAGACTTGCGGGCATTACTTTGACCGAGGGTCATCCAAAAGGAAACTTGATAGATTTTTGATTCATTTCCAGAGGTACATCCTTAGCAAAGGTCCACTGCCACTTGATATTGAGTTTGATTTGCAGGTTTGTAAATCTTTCTTTTTTCCTCTTAAGTTGATGTCATTACCAGTCGACTATTCATATTTTGGAGGTCAAAAGTTGACTCTAAATTGTATAGTTATATTGTTCTGATCCTTTTATTTGTTCATTCAAGTAAAAATAAATGAAAGTGGCCATAGCAACTGGATGAACAATGTTTTCTTGGGTGGGGAAAGTTGAGATAAAAATGATAAGGGGATTGATGGTGCTGCTGACAGGATTTGATGGGGGTTATGGTTGGGTTGATGAGTGAAGGATGATGTCATATCAAATTCCACCAAGTGACTGGCTTGCATTTTGATAAAGAAAACCTGAAGTCATTCTCCATCAATTGATGTAAATCATTGCCCTTCCATAATCCACAGTACTCTAATCACATCAGTTAAGGAGTAGAATGCTCTCAATGAGAATATATCCATCCAAGATATATAGCCTAGCTATAAAAACAAAGAAAACATGTGTATTAGATGATTTACTAGAAGAGACAATCTTCTTTAGTTGGCTTATTGTGGAGTCCAAAAGGTGGAATACTCCTATTTTCTTGCATGAAACAGCTCATTCGTGTTGATAAACTAGCAATGAAGAGATTTTCACTTGAAAAAACAACACGGATGTAAGACGTCGGTTTGCTAGTTGAAGTTATATTTGTGTTATTATTTTTCAGGATTTATTTGCTGATTTACGTCCTAGTATGACTCGTTACTCATCAATTGAAGAAGTGAACTCAGCTCTAGAGGAGCATGAGCGCAAGGCAAGTGCCGAGAAACTGTCTGACAATGACAACAAGCCTACAAGCAGGAGTGCTTCTGGAAACAGCCTAGCTAATGGTCAGACTATTACAAACGGTGGTGCTGATGAAAATGGAGGTGTACATGAGGATGGAACAGGGGACAGTGAAACTGACTCAGGTAGTGGTACAATCGGTCATGATGAAGATGACTTGGATGATGATGGCTGCGATAGTGATGATGAGGATGAGGATGGTGCCGGGCCTGCTTCTGATGAGGACGAGGAGTTTCGTGTGAGACAAAAGCTTCCAAAGGTGGACCCTCTTGAGGAAGCCGAGTTTGAAAAGGAGCTCAAAGCACTTATGCAAGAAAGCTTGGATTCTAGAAAATTAGAGATCAGAGCAAGGCCAACTCTTAATATGATGATACCAATGAACTTAAAAGGCAGTGGTGAAGGTGAGAGCGGTGAAGATACATTAGATGATGAAGATGGAGGGAACAAAGAAGTGCGTGTGAAAGTTCTTGTTAAGCGTGGACACAAGCAACAGACAAAACAAATGTATATTCCACAAGATTGCTCTCTTGTACGGAGCTCAAAGCAGAATGAGGCAGCTGAGCTTGAAGAGAAACAAGATATAAAGAGGTTGGTTTTGGAGTACAATGACAGGGAAGAAGAGGAGCTTAACGGGCTCGGGAGTCAGGCAACAGGCTGGGCCCAAAGTGGGATGGGCCGTGGCGGTCTGTGGGATGGGGCCACCAGGGGTCGAGTTTCTGGGTCCCGCCAAAGACATTATCATCATCATTCAGGTGGTGGGTATTACTACGGTAGTAGAAGAAAGTGAGGAGAAAGGTAATTTTGGAAAAAGATCAAATTCTGTTTTGCGAAAAAGGAGCATCTGGAGATAGAGGTTTTGCATTCTTCTCTGAATTGCTCGGGTCAGCTGACGACCTGCTCGGCTGCAGAGTCTGGATCTTGAATACACACACAAGTATGGGTATGTGCGCACATGTGGTTAACTAGTAGCTATAATCTTGACTTACTACTGGCTTAGTGGTTTCCTAAAGCAGTATCTGTTTTGGCTCCCCCGGAGTAATAGTGATTGATAATATAATATTGGTTAACACTGGTGTCGAAAGTGGAAGAATGGGTGCTCTAGTGAGATCTATGGGTGTGCTTAACTTGTAAGGTGATGTAGATTTGTGTTGATATAAAAAGAACGTGTGAATCGGTGTGATTCCAATTCCTAAACTCTACTTTCATGTTTTGGCAATCTCTAAGATATATTTTACTCCGTATTTGTGAATGACTTGAGGCATGCATGTCTAGAGTTTACTGGCCTCACTTGTGTATTATCAGTTTTTCTGATCTCTGTCATCAGTTCTAGAAAGCTAGATTGGAAGGCTTTTGTAGGTTTTGGTGTTCTCTAAGATACATAGGTTTTTCTAACTGGGAGTCATAAGGTTTATTTTTGTAGATCTTATACGGGATCCATTAATATGGGTCGGATCCATTAATATGGGGAGATTAAGATGGGTCAGCATAAGTTGATTGAACCTGGTTCGTGGTTCTTGTTGACTAATTTACGAGTAAAGAGTTTACAACTTTACAACTGAAAGGGGGTCAGATGGGTCGACGTAAGGTGGCTAACTTGGTTCATGATTTCGGGTCTTTGCTGACAAGGTCACGAATGTAAGGTTTATCATCGAAAGTGATTTCTTTTATAAAAGAAAAGAAGTCCTTTGTCCAAGAGCAAAATCTTACCAAAAGTAGGAATTATTGTGTGTTGGGGCATCGACTAAGAGTGGAATTGTAAGACATCCACTAGGCTTGAAAAGTGGGAATCATCTTCTATCTTCTTCTTTTTTTCATGTTTGGCTGTCAAAATGGACCTCCTCCCCACTTGGATTGTGCCATGTGGACTTGAAGAACACACCCACAATGTCCCAAGTTGAACTGCTTTCAGTACTGAAGATTGTAGAATCAACCTTCAATATCAGCCTTCCTATTTTGACCCACTTTTTCCCTGTTCAATGTCTTCTATGACACAAGATTCAATTCCCAAATTTGCGCTCTCCAAAATGTAAGGGGAAAACTTCATATACTCCCAAGTCCCAAACGACAAGTATTCCTGAACGGAGGTTGCATAATTTTGAATTTTCCAATTGTGTCGCATTTTCTTAATAGTTTGGCCCGTCCAAGAATTTAGGTAAGATGAGATGGATAAATGTCTGGTTCATCAAGTTGAAAAGGGTTGCTTGTTAAATCTCCAGCTTTACGATACTGATGATCAGGGACATATCGGACTAAATATCTACCATAAGATAGAAGTTGAACACAATATTGTAGTATGAATATTGTAGAAAAAAGGATGGTTTGATGAAAATGTAAAGGATACATACAAATTATAAATGTTGGCAATGTGGGGTGAATTGGTCCAGCATGAGACAATGTCCAAAGCAAGGAATTAGAAATCTGGCCTAAAATAAAAGCATCATGATTCTACAAAATCCAAAGGGACCAACGTATTGAGCTCGAATCCCTCTTCTTTATCATTTTACGTCTTTGAAAGAAATGGGTCATGAGTTCAATAATTGGGAGGCCAAAAGCTCAAAATGTGACATTGAATTGAAATGGTTGAAAATCCTCCACGTTTATTTTTTAAATGAAAGCCATCCACATTTCAAATTTAATGTATAAAACTTCAGAAGTGTTCGCCAACCGGCATTTTATGTGAACACGTTTCAGTTATAGTTGTAACTAGTAATAGTGCCCCGGGCACGACTTGTATTAAATAAGTTTTCTATGTTTCATTAATTGTTACTATAGAGTATCGTTTTTCAATTATATTATTTTTAAGTAGCTTTGTACCTATCCAATTTCATTTAGATATTTCTAATAAAATAATTTGCATTTTAAAAGAATTAAGAACCTTTGGTTATTTATCTATAAACTTAATGTTTTGTATCTTATAAATTATACATTTTAATTGGATATATTATAATGTAATATTTCAATCAGGTGTATTATAGCACAGTTAAAAATATAATATTTACATAGATAAAAGATATTATTAAGTTTTTTAAAATACTCAAATCCTTTTTCTGGAATATTTTAAATACTTAGCAATCAAATTTAAACAAAAAAAACTCAATGAAAGATTTGATAGTTACTTAATCAATAAATGTTTTTAGTTTATTTTAGTTAGACAATTTTTCCTTTATAACCCCCCTTTTATTTATTTTTTTGGATAAATCATTCATGTATTAGATAGATTTCTTTTTAAATTTGGCTAGCTAGATATGCATACTACTCGTAAGTTAGGGGTTTTTTTTTGGATAAATCATTCATATATTAGATAAATTTCTTTTGAAATTTGGTTAGCTAGATATGCATGCTACTCGTATTTGGATACCCACTTAAGTTAGGCTTTGTTTTTTTTGGATAAATTATTCATATATTAGATAGATTTCTTTATAAATTTGGCTTAGATAGGCATACTACTCCTAATTAGATTTGGATAGAAATTATTCTATAGTATACGTATAAGTAGTAGATTTGGCTAGATATCCATACGTAGTAGTTTATTTTTATTTTTTAATTAATTAAAATGAGAATTGTTAGATAAGAAGATATCTAATGTGGGGTCTACAATGAAATTTCAACCAATCAGACAAATTGAATTGTTTTATTAAACATGGGTAATGCGGACCAATGAGAATATGACACGTGTCGGGCTAAATAATAAATCTAACCTCCGCTTTAGTATATAATTATGATGCGACGTTTATTTCTTTTTTTGCCTTAAAACAATGTACTACGTAGAATTTTATTGATTCATTTAAATTGTTGTTATTATAACTTTGGTATGTGATTGAGTATTGAACATATAACACCAATCATTATACGAATTATATATGGTCGATCTGTTTGGTGTCGATGTCTAGATATCATATTGGAGAGAAAGATTTCTTGCTGGATTGAAAGTGAAAGAAAATATATACTGGAATTATTGGAGGGAATCCAATTCAGATTGCATTTTGTCTATGGAACGTACATGATGGGATGTGGTATCCGAATTCATTTACAATATCACCAAAAATGATATACAGTTCCATTTTTCCAGGGAAAGGAAAAGATAGCACTAACACAGATGAAAATATCTTATTCAAATATGTCATTTTAAGCTCATTACATTTTTTAAATAGGGCTTGTTCATATTTATTTGTCATCCTAAAATGTACCGCAAATATTAACAAAATTATGTAAGTTGACGTAATTATCCTTATCTAACTTGTATTCTTTTCATTTTATTGCTAAATTAGACTATAATTTTTTTCGATTGATAAGGGCAATATTAAAAAGTATATTAAATTACATAAAATTATAAATACTATTATACACTATAAAAAGAAGCCAAATGACAAATTAAATTTCAACAAAAAAGTATTTAGGACATAAGATAAGAACCAAATATAAAAAATAAATATATATTTTAGAATACATAAACATTAAAAAATAATAAAATAAATAATAATAATAATAATAATAATAATAATAATATCTCACCAAATTAAAAATATCATGGTTGTAATGTAGATGCTAATACTCTCACATAATCACATATTCACATCTATACTATATATATAATTTTGTGTACATGAGGGATATTTAATGCCCTCATGGCCTCATGCCACATTAATGAGTACAAAAACTAAATTGATTATTTGAAATGATAAACTATTGTATTAGAAGTGTTTACAATTACTATTTTGTTTAATATAGAAAAGTAAAAAGTAAATACAAATTACTGTAAAAGTGATCATTTGAAAACTATATTGATATTGAAAACTATAAAATTTCTCTTAGAAAAAACTATTGTATTAGAAATGTATAAAAATTATTGTTTTATGCCTCATATAAAATATAAAACTATATTTATAATTTTTTATTAATAGGGGATATTTAATGTCACCATGACACATTAATGAGCATAAAGAAGTGAATAAAAAGGTAATTGTTTTAAAAAACAAACTATTGTATTAGAAATGTATAAATTAGTATTTTGTTCGATATAGAATACTAAAAAGTGAATACTTGATAATTTCAAATCTATGTTCATGTATACTACATATATAAAGTTGTATACATGAGGGGATATAACTGTCTTTATGATACATTAGTGTTAATATTAATATTACTTAATAAAGAAAACTATTTTTAAATGAGAACATAAAACATAGAAAAATATTGAGGATGAAAAAAATAATCAATATGATGTATTTGATCACAAATTTCTATATACACTTATAATTAAAAATTATTTATATATTTATGTATAACTTAATGGTTAAAAAGCTTCTAAATTATGAACCTATCACACATGAGAATTATTTTTTTCACCTTTTAATTATTTTATAGATATTTTAAAAAATTTAGTTGGTAAGCTAGGTTGTAATGCAAAGGTAGTCGAATATTATTTTTCAAGTTGAATATGATAGATCCTTTTTATTTTTAATGCAATTATGACACGTTTACCTTAATAGTAGTATTACATAATAAAGAAAACGATTCATGTATAACAACATAAAACATAAAAAAAAATAATGAGAATAAAACAATGATCAATATTATGCATTCAGTCACAATTAAATTTGTATATATACGTATTATTAAAAAACATTTATAAACTTATGTGTAGCTTAGGGTCCGTTCGGCACTGTAGGTAGTGGGGAGCGGAACGAGCGAGACACTAGCGGAAAGTCAGCCCCTTTGGGGGTACAAGGGTGAAATTTTTGGTTGATTCCGCACCATCTAGCTGAACCCGCTCCAAAAAAAGCAAGTATTGAACGGAGCCTTAATGGTATGCATATATCAAACCTGAATTATTGGTATGCTACGTTGTAATGCAAAGGTATTCAGATATTATTTTTCACATTGAATATTATAGATCATTTTCATTTTACCCTGCATATATTACTTATTACTCCAATTGGCAAATTATGACACAAATATAATAAAATATTATTTTAAATACTGATATATACATATAACTATCTATAAATCAATAAATATGCATATAGACTAGGTAATACTCATACTTTTTGTAGAAACTATATGATAAAAGAAAGAGATTGTTGAAATTTCAATAACCTCTTGAAATTGTCCTTCAACTTACGGTCATTTTCAAATAATTTTAACATAAAGTGCAGTTAAATACAAGAGAGGTTAACAAAATAACTCAATAAAATTATGTTAAAAAAATAACTCAATAATACACTAAAATAAATTATATGTAAAATAATTCAATTTGTTTAAATTATGTTTAACAAAATAAATAATTTAAATTTTCTATATATAAAATTTGTTTATAATATGAACCCGTGCGTATGCACGGGCCTGACCGCTAGTTATATATATAAGGGTGCCCATTATATAATCGTATCAACCACACTCACTAAGTCACTATCACCTTATCATCATTGATGACTCATAATTTCTACGTACTGTGTTTGCCAGCCCACGTTGAATTCTAAAAAAGGGAAAAACAAATTGATGGGGCCAATCATAATTCATAAAGCAGACGTTCAGGCAAATTGTACGGCTCTGATGCATGGACATATTAAGGTAAACGACGTTAGGAATAATACCATATCAACTTTCCCTACCGAGTGTAGATTGTAATTTGTGGGAACTAGATAGAAATTGAGACGTGTGAAAACGACCATTTTAAAGGTTGCTCAAAAATAATCTTCAAATTATACCTGCCTATTGTAATTTTGCACGACGAGGTCGATCTCATGGGAAGTCAAATGTATGCACACATAGTTCGAAATAAACGGAGAGCGTTTTTTAAAGGACTTAGAAAGACGAGGAGTTGGACCAGAAACCAAAAGTTCTATATATACAAGACCAAATCACAAAATCATAAGTTTAAAACCAAGTAAAAACTACTCTCCGTAAAATCTAGCGCTTAGTATTCATACTAGATTTCCGTCTTGAGCTTCCACGACATCTTATACATAATTTATAAAACTGTCACCGAATATGACATCAGTCGACGTATAATGTGTTCTTAGGCCACAATGTATAAAGATCATAAGTAGTACAAATTGAATAGATGGATAATATAGAATTTCCTAGATAGGAAAACTAATGATGTGGCCGGGAAGCGTTGGATTCTCCGTAGCTAGCAAGCCAACTAGACAGCCCATCCCATACATCAATTTCTCTTTTCTCATGAATCATTACACACTTTGCTTGGGAGTTTAGAGGGGTTTGGATTGAATGTGTATGATTGCATGAACAATGATTTGGATGTTGATTTCAAGTGTGTTTGAGCATATTTTTTAACAAGTATATTTAGAAGAATTAGCTAAGTCTTAGAGTCAGACCACAAACAGCACACTTTAAAAATAGGTTCAGAACCAAACTGAACCGGTGAAAATAAGTTGAACCGAAGACCTAAATTTATTTCAAGATGAATTAAAACCCGGAGTCCGGTTCCGGTTTTCTTGGATTAAGAATAAAAGAGCACTACTCTTTGATAAAAATTTGCAACTGAACCGTTTGAGAATTTTCAATTTGGGTCGGTCCAAGTCCAACCCTACACTATCTAGCTCTTGAAGAACTAGCTTGTTTATGCTTTTATATTCATGAAATTATTCTTACATGAGCAAGTACTCTATATTCATCCTAACTCATATTATCATAACTAGTTTTGATACATATACTGTAATACTGATATACTCGTTATATGTTATATTGGTTAGATATCAATTAGGTTGATGTGGGTAGTTGGCATGGCATATTCATTTGCCCTAACTCCTGTTGTTTAGTGGTTGCTAAGCACGTATTAAAGCAGGAGATTTGTACCACACGTACTCGGATGAAATTAATAAAATAATCTAACTGTTGATGTGTCTCTTCTGGGTCCTTTAGTTTCTCTATCCCTTTTGAATTCTTTAATATTGCATTGTCTCCTTCCTTGCGTGCATTTGCTTTCAATTCCTTTTTCTTGTTGCCTCTTCTCTTTCTCTCAATTCATTCCCTTTTCGGAAGATTCCCTTTCTTTAACCCATAATCTTTGTTATTCATCATAGGGCAAGGTTTTTGTTGATACATGATGATTATATTCACTTACTAAGCAAAAAACATATAGGAAAGGCTGACACAAAGATGTCCGGATCCAGTTATTGGAATTTCCTTAATTAATTGTACAATTATGTATTCCAATGCATACATACTCCCTTGGGTCAGAAATATTTATCATTTTACTTGTTACAAGCTAAACCTAACTTGCAACCCAAGTAACCACAATTCGAGCACCAAACGAACCAAGGAAGTAGAGGAATGCAGGGAGATCCTGCGAGGGAGATGTAGACCGAGGGAAGGAGGCAGACGAAGGAGATTAGGGCTAACTATTTTCTTGTTATTGATTTTGGTGATTTAACAAGATATATATACCTAGCCCTAACGGTTCAATAAAAGGCGTCCCGGGGAAAGAATCGTAAAGAAACCCAGGAAGAGAGCAAGCTCTAGTTTATAAAAATTACATTAAATAAAATAAACTAAAATAACAAACTAAGCTAATGATAATAGTCGTTAAAACGACTAGGTGGTCGCCTGACCCTTGCCGGTCTTGACGGTTCAGCCGGATCCTCGACGTGGCTCGTAACATTCTCTCCCCCGTTGAGCAACGGCTTGTCCTCAAGCCGTAAGGAGGGGAAAGCGAGCTGAAGCTGGTCTGCTGGCTCCCATGTGGCGGTCTCGAGGTTGTCATCGTCCCATACCACATGCCATTCGGTCCGTGGTTGGCCCTCATGGAGAACCTGGCGCGCTGCGATGGCTCGTATCGGCCGTGAGATGGGCCGATCATGAAGAAACTCGTCCGGAAATGCCGGAGTCGTCGGAGCTGCGTCGCTGGCCACATAGGGCTTGAGTAGAGAGACGTGAAACACATCGTGAATTTTGGCATGGGCTGGAAGAGCAAGGCGGTACGCTACTGGCCCGATGCGTTCCCGGACCGCGAACGGTCCATAATATCGGCGCCCCAGCTTGGTAGAGAGCGGTCGAGCCACTGAGTGCTGTCGGTAGGGGCGGAGCTTGAGCAACACAAGGTCCCCGACCTCAAACTGCAAGTCACGCCTGTGAGAGTTCGCCTGTCCTGTCATGCGTTGTTGCGCCTTGCGCAAGCTTTCGCGGATGAGCTCAAGAGCACGTTCGCGCTCCTGAATGTTGGCTAACGCAGCGGACGGAACGGCAGCGGGCTGTGTGAGGCGGCAGATTGGTGGTGGTTCGCGGCCGTAGAGCACCTGAAAAGGCGTGGAATTGAGGCCCTCATGGTAAGCACAATTCAGAGACAACTCGGCCCACGGTAAGAACTCCGACCACCGCTTGGGCTGACCCTGTGTAAACGCCCTCAAATACTGTTCAAGGCTCCTATTTTTAACCTCCGTTTGGCCGTCGGTTTGAGGATGATACGCCGTACTATGACGAAGTGTCGTTCCGCTCAACCGATGGACTTCCTTCCAAAAAGCACTTGTAAAGATCACGTCTCGGTCCGAGACGATAGAGGAAGGGATACCATGGTGACGTACGACAATGTCAACAAACAAAGCAGCCACCCTCTCGGCATCATACAAAGTACCCAAAGTTCCAAAATGTGAGTACTTAGAGAGGCGATCGACGACGACCAGAATAGTGGTCTGCCCATGTGACGGAGGCAAGTGAGTGATAAAATCCATAGAGACGTCATCCCAAACCTGTTGAGGGACCGGTAAGGATTGGAGGAGCCCGGCGGGTCGCTTTGTCTCATACTCGCTGGCTTGACAAATCAAACATGCCTCAACAAAGGTGCAGACATCACCACGCATGCCCGGCCAATAAAATACCTCAGCGACGCGCCGAAAAGTACGGTCCACGCCCGGATGCCCGGCGCTCGGCGACGCGTGGAATTCGCGGAGAATCTCGGCCTTGAGGTCCGACGCTTTGCCTATCACTAGGTGATGCCCATAGTAGAGTATGCCGGCATGGACCTGAAATGGAGCGGGGAGCGAATTTCTGCTGGCTGCGGTATGTAGCGCTATGAGATCCGGCATGGTGCCGTTTTCCGCCTGTACACGCTGTAACAAATCAGGTAATGGTGACGAAAGACTCATGAACTGAACAGCGGCCGCATCGTCGTCGATCATGCACCGAGACAAGGCGTCCGCAACCTTGTTACTTGCACCGGTTTTGTACTCAATGCGGAACTTGTACCCCATAAGCTTCCGAATAAAGAATTGTTGGTCCGGGGTTTGAATAACCTGTGATAATAGCTCTTTCAAGCTCTTTTGATCGGTGTGTATCAAGAATTCACGACCTAATAGGTACTGCCTCCATTTATGAACCGCGGATACGATAGCAAAAAGTTCTCGATGATAGGCGGACGACCCTTTGCGCCGAATACCCAGAACCTTGCTAAAGAAAGAGACTGGTCGCTCCTGCTATAATAGGACGGCGCCTATACCTTCATCCGAGGCGTCCGTCTCGACCACAAATGGAAGACTGAAATCTGGAAGCTGTAGGACAGGCGGACGCATCATTGCTTCTTTCAGTTTGCTGAAAGCGTCCGTGGCTGCCGGTGACCATAAGAACTTGTCCTTCTGCAATAAAGTGGTAAGAGGGGCGGCTAGCACAGCATAGTGTCGAATAAATTTCCGGTAATACCCAGTCAACCCCAGAAAGCCCCGTAACTGCTTGACCGTCTTCGGAACCGGCCAGTCGGACATTGCCGCAAGTTTAGCCGGGTCGGCTACCAGTTGGCCGTTAGTAACAATGTGGCCGAGGTACTCCACTCGGTCAGTGCCAAAGGCGCACTTAGACGCCTTGATAAAGAAGTGATTGTCCTGAAGAGTGTGCAGGACGATGTGTAGGTGTTGAGCGTGATCCTCCAGAGAAGCACTGTAAACGAGAATATCATCAAAAAAGACAATCACGAACTGCCTGAGGTACTGAGCAAAGATCTGATTCATGGCAGCCTAGAATGTGGATGGGGCGTTGGTGAGTCCAAAGGGCATAACCAAGAACTCAAAGTGTCCGTCGTGAGTACGGAATGCGGTTTTGTAGATATCTGATGTATGCATCCGAATCTGATGGTAGCCTGAACGCAAATCTAGCTTAGAAAAGATGACTGCATTGCCGAGTTCATCAAATAGCTCCTCAGCTGTCGGTATGGGAAACTTATCGGCCACCGTAGCTGCGTTCAATGCTCTGTAATCAATACAAAACCGAAAACTGCCGTCCTTCTTCTTAACTAATAAAGCCGGAGAAGAGAACGGGCTCGTACTATGGCGAATAATGCCCTGCTCAAGCATATCCCGAACCTGTCGCTCAATCTCAGATTTCTGAAAGTACGGGTATCGGTAAGGACGGACGTTTACCGGGCGGGAACCCGCCTGCAGGTGGATTCGGTGATCCCATGCGCGCTCTGGGGGCAGGCCGCTCGGCATCTGAAACACCGACTTATGCTGCTGTAGAGTTTCCTGTAAAATACTAGGGAGATCGGCCGGAATATAATCCGACGTTGAACCGGCCGGCTCATCGGCAGGAATGGCAATAATCTCAAAGAACTCTGTGACCTCATCAGAACAACAAAGAGACTGTAGAGCCTGAATAGAAACTTGTTTCGGCGCTTGACGCTCTCCTTGTAATAATATCATACCGCCGTTCCAGGCAAATTCCATAGTGAGTTGGGCGTAATCATGCGAGACCTTACCCAATGTCTGTAGCCACTGAACTCCGAGAACAACTTGTGGACCATGCACCTGGAGGACATACAAATCAATAGGAAACGTGTGCCCCTGTAAGGTGACTTGCGTCTCAGCGCACTGATGCGAACAGAGAATGAAGGCGCCGTTGCCGACGAAGACCCTGAATGCCGGAATGTCGGAGATAGGTAAAGACAATTTGCTAACCACATCCGGATGAATGAAATTGTGGGTACTTCCGCCGTCAATCAAGACATGGACGCCGGCGCCCTGAATAGACCCCAATATTTTAAGCGACTTCGGGCTCGGCATGCCCTCTAGCGAGTTAATACTCGAGACATCCCCTGTGATTGCAGGTTCCTGATCGATCTCTTCCGGCGGATTATCATCCTCGGAATCCTCACAGCCCAAGATCAGAAACCTGTGTTTGCAATGATGGCCTCGAGTGAAGCGCTCGTCACAATTATAGCACAAACCCTTTTTAGATCTCTCTTCACGCTCCGCCAAAGTAAGACGTTTAATGGGAAGAGTTGGGATGTTACCGTTAGGGTTTGGTGTCGTCGTGTCCTGAAGGGTGGGCGGGTTCCCGGTGTTGGCCGCTGAAGTGGATGCTCCTGCGGTGGACGCACTCGGGCCTGAGAACTGAGACGGATTGGGCGTCCAGCGACGGTTACCGGACTGCGCGTTGACCGTGTCTTCATAAGTGGCCGCTAACTCGCGTACCATAGCAAAAGCTTCAGCTAGAGATTGCGGGTTCCGAAGATTCAACTCCCGCTGAATAGGCTGTTTCAACCCGCCTTTGAAGAAAGAGATAAGAGTTGGCTCTGCTAGCCCGGTCACCTTATTCAACAAGCGCTCAAATTCCGTCTGATAGGCCATAACAGTGGTACGCTGCTGCAGACGTGAAGCCAGAGTGACGTAATCGTCATAATACTGAGGGTCGAAACGTTGGCGCGCACTCTGGAGAAAGTGCTGCCAGGTCGCTCCCACATTGTTAAGCTGATAGTAACGCCACCAATCCGACGCCGGATAGTCAATGAGTAACCCTACAAGATTCAAGCGGTCAAATTCTGCAGTATGAAAGTAATTGTAATATGCTTGAATTTTGTGAACCCAACCCTGAGGGTCGGTGTCGTTGAAACGCGGGGCGTCAATGCGAGACACGGTATGGATTCATGGTCTGGCGGGGCGCGGATGTCGACCCCCTGAGGAGCTGGTAATGCCGCCACCGGTATGGCCGGATGCACGGGCGGACCGCCTGGATGCACGAAGGGATCGGCGGGGAGGCCGCCGCGAGCATTCGGTAGGGCGCCATTGACAGCGTATGGGCCTGGCTGGAACCCTAACGCACGCTCCGGTTGGACCGGAAGCAGTCCCTCACGACGGTGCAGGACGGGTGGGACCAACGCAGCGTTAGGTTGCGGTGGGGGCGGCCCCGGTCCTAAAGGTTGCAAATTTGCGCCAGTCGCCGGGAGCGGGTGGTCCTGCGCCACGATGGTGGGATCCATGGCAAGTTGTGGTGCGGCGGGCGTCAACTGACGAAGGCTCGATTGAACGCCTTCGAGAAGCGGCGCCAAGGTGGTGTGGAGACGGTCCTGCGAGTCACGCAGAGACGCGTCGAGACGCTCTTGGTTAGCCGTCAACGAGCGGTTGATGCTTTCCGAGAGCTGTGCATGAGACGTCGTGAACGACGCGTTGAGACGGTCAATGGCCGCTGCCAAGGCGGCGGTGGCGTCTGCGTCGGGGGTACCCATCCGAGTTCCGGGATGAAAGCACCAGTTGTTACAAGCTAAACCTAACTTGCAACCCAAGTAACCACAATTCGAGCACCAAACGAACCAAGGAAGTAGAGGAATGCAGGGAGATCCTGCGAGGGAGATGTAGACCGAGGGAAGGAGGCAGACGAAGGAGATTAGGGCTAACTATTTTCTTGTTATTGATTTTGGTGATTTAACAAGGTATATATACCTAGCCCTAACGGTTCAATAAAAGGCGTCCCGAGGAAAGAACCGTAAAGAAACCCAAGAAGAGAGCAAGCTCTAGTTTATAAAAATTACATTAAATAAAATAAACTAAAATAACAAACTAAGCTAATGATAATAGTCGTTAAAACGACTAGGTGGTCGCCTGACCCTTGCCGGTCTTGACGGTTCAGCCGGATCCTCGACGTGGCTCGTAACATTACTCTCTAATTCTAATTCTCTTGTTTAATAATATTTGTTATTTGACATATTTTATCTAAAATATGAGAAACAAAATTATCACATCTTTTTCGATATCATCCTGATTAATTAAAAGTAGTTAAATACATATATATATTAAAGGAGAAAAGATATTCACATGATTGATATTATTTTAAGAAAATCTTATGGCTCCTTAGTTTTATAGAGAAATCTTAGGATTACAATTATTATAGGAGGTAGTCATATTATTGTACAAAAAAAAAAAACTAGCTTAATCTGTGTTTTTTTATCAAGACAAATATATATTAATTAGGCTCGTAAATGAAGTTTCATTTTCATAAAAACGATATAAACCTATCTCGATCATAGGCTCATATTGCTCCTCATCTCTCTAGAAGTTTGATTAACAGCCTTTTTTAAACAGGTACGTATAACTACCACAATGATATACGATGAATGAAATAAAGCAAAACTTGAACAATCGATCAAAACCCTATCCACAAGAAGCCAATTACAAGAATTTACGTGTTCGTAAATGTATGTACAAGGATATAGAAAGATCGAGTGCTAAATAAGTACATTGCTAGTTGGCTAGTGGGCATATATGCATGTGATATTTACGTTTGAGACTTGAAAGTATTTACAAGTACATTTATATACTAGCGACAAAAAAGAAAAATAGGTATATAAAGTTACCCCTTCGGGACACTTTGGTATTTTAAAAGACGATAGAGACAAATAAGTATTTAAAGAGACTTCAAAAGGACAAATAAGTATTTTAATTAAGAAACCTGTAGTGGGTTGGTTTACTAGTTTATTAACCCGGTTTTACATTAACCTAAACCGATTTATATATATTTGAATATATATTAAACCCTACTAGTAAACCACTACTTCTAAATTCTAACCAAACCCAAACACAAAAAACACAATCCATACCCTTCGAATATATTAAACACAATTCTCCATTCTTCATCTGAATCTCGTTAGTCAACATTTAATAGATAGTACCTATAGGCGTACGGTAAGACAACTATATAATTGAGTTGATCATGAAATTAACCACTTAAAACCCTAACTAAACACAAATCGCATGTATATATATTTAAAAACACAAATCTATGAAGAGCACTAGGATACATAACATATAATCCATACACTGGTTAAACCCTAATCCATCAACACGTATGGCATAAGATCGCAATTCTTACTTCATAAATTTGAAGCTTACCAAGTACTCATTGGTGGATGTGATTGATGCATTTGAATCACCTAGATTTTCGAAGTTAATTGACGCCCATGGATTATCAAGATTAGCGCGATGGTCCATGTTTTCTCCTACGTACGTGGTGTATAGAGAAGAAGGGATTGTGTTTTCTGTGTTTGGGCTTGGTTAGAAGGAGTGGTTTAGCTAGTAAGGTTTAATATATTTGAATAAATCGGTTTTAGGTTAATTTAAAACTGGTTTAATAAATTAGTAAACCAACCCACTACAAGTTTCTTAATAAAAATAATTATTTGTCCTTTTTAAGTTTCTTTATATACTTATTTGTCTCTATCGTCTTTTAAAACACCAAAGTGTCCCGATGGGGTAACTTTATATACCTATTTATCTTTTTTGCCATATACTAGCTAGCTAGCACATCAATAATATATGGTGTCTCTTGATAATTTGGAGAGGCAATTGATTTATCGTTTTCACAAACGTGTTCGTAGCTAATTCGAACATACGTGGAGCTACCCCATTTTATTCCCTTTCTATCTCACTCACTTGTCACTAATGATTAAAATTAATATGAAAACTTAATTATTGCCTTGGATGACCGATTTGTGCCCTTTTCTAGCTACTTTTCCTATCATACCGATAATAATTACATGTTTTTAATCTATATTTTCAAAGTATAAGATAAACATTTTATTTTAAAAGTATTATTTTTTATTTATTTAGTGATTTATATTAAAAAAATTAATTGATTTCTATATATATAATTTTAGTTTTTAAATCTAAAATGTTTATACTAGATATAGTCATATAGATAAGAAAGATGGTAAAAATGAATAATCGATATTTCGATGGTATATCCATAATTACCAAACCGGCAACCACAAATAAAAAGTGAACCGTGAGAAAATGTAGTGCTCCCCTTTTTGTTAATTAGGTTTGATAAAGTATATTTTACATGTAATGAATGAAGGCTAGGTTTTAGCCATTGTTACAAGATTGCGACTTTTAAGAGTTTATACTCCGTATTTCGTATTTTTTAATTACCAATAACAAAAAGTAGCATGATGCGTCTTTGTTTTATAATTAAGACATATCATCATACTTTCATACTGCTATTAGAGCATCCACAACAGAGATTTGGGGAAACATTTCTTAACACTTAATAAAAAGGTAAACTAAAATATTTAAGGGGATGTGTCAGATAATTCAGAGAAATTTCTCTTCTCTCCTATTTTCTCTCTTACCGTAGAAACCTTTCTTCCACATTTCTCTGCAGAAATCTGATTTTGTCAGATTTTATTTCTTTTATTTTTATTTTTATTAGTTAAGAAATCTCACTCATTTCTCTATTGTGGATGCTCTTACTGTACTGCCAATATTATCGGACAATATAAATTGTTAATTTGCCAAATCAGGCATCATGCACTTACATAATTACATATATTATACATAATCATGTTTACCGACATACTTAGTAATTTATAATCTAGTAGTCAGATTTCGATCGAGCATAAGTAGCTAGGTAGCTCGTTGTCCAAAGTCACACACAAACATCCATATATTTAATTCAAATTATTATTAAAAACTAAGTCCACATGTTAAGCAATTGAACCGATTGATTAAAGATGGGACATCAGAAAAAGACATTAACGTGGCACATATAGGTCACGCAATAATATTGGGCTTAAAATGTATACAACCCCCTGAATTTGCACACATTAGTCACTTTAACACATCAATTTATCGGGTATTCACTTTGACACTTATACTCAACGTTTTGTGACCGATCAGACACTTGGACACTGACGTGGCAAAAAAAATTGTCACGAGAGTGCCATGTCACATGCCACGTCAATATTTAAATAAATAAAAAAATCAATAAACTTCCTAATTAAAAAAAAAAGAAAAAAGAACACAAAAATCCCAAATTACCCAAATTAAATAAATCACAAAAAAAAACCCAATTTCCCAGCCAATTCCCCGTCCCTGTCCACTTCCATTTCAATCGGAAAAGAAAGGAACGCCGGTGTCTTCGTCGGCGGCCGGGGCGTTCTCGTCAGCTTCTTTGTGATTTAGGCAGGGTTGTCTTCGTCGTCAGCTTCGCCGGCTTACACCTTGTCCATGCCCCGATGGCATGCGCGTATTGCCGAAGCCAGATCCGGAGACTTTGATCTCCGACCTCGAGGCTATGGTGGCCGGCGAGACGCAACTTGGTCTGCTCGCCAACTGAAGCGGGGTCGCGGGAGCGAGTCTGGGCCCCAATCGTCGTTGTCGACCGAGTTGACTCGTTCTCTGAGTGGCCGGTGTTGAGGTTATCGCCGACTCGGCAAAGTAGGACCTCGTCGGAGAGGCGGGTCGGGTTTCCGCCATGAGAGACCGGACGAGCTTCAAGGTGGTGTTGAGGTCGACTGGTTTAGGGGGTTCAAGGAGGAACCGCTTCGACCAATTCAGGATTGCAGATTTTAGGGCTAGGTTGGGGATGACGGTGGAGAAATCGGGATTGGTGGAGCCTCTTTGAGAGTTGGGGTGAATTGAGGGTTTTGCAGGCTTGGACGCAGGCGCGTTCGAATGTCTGGCCGGAGGAGATGATGACGGGATCGGAGGAGACGGCGAGGCACTCTACCGGAGGAAGAAGGAGACGCAGGAAGGGGACGATGAAGAAGGGGAAGGAATTTGGGTTTTTTGTGTTTTTTTTTCTTTTTTTCTATTAATTAGGGAGTTTGTTGTTTTTTTATTTATTTAAATAATGATGTGGCATGTGACATGGCACCCTCGTGGCAATTTTTTTTGCCACGTCAACGTCCAAGTGTCTGATCAGTCACAAACGTTGAGTACAAGTGTCAAAGTGAATACCCGATGTATTGAGGTGCTAAAGTGACTAACGTGTACAAGTTCAGGGGCCGTATATGTTTTATGCCAATAATATTGCATGTCGATAGTAGCACATGAGGTTCTATAGCACGAGGGGACGTTAGCAAGAACAATAGAATGTTGCCATCAAACCAAAGAATTGAAAGATGATACAGATGATGGAATAATGATGCAAAAAGTGGAGAAATCACATTGATTACTTCATTCGTGCTAGTAAAAAACTGTCATTTGAATATTTATAATTATATGTACATATTTCCTCCGTTTCCTTTGTAATTTGTACGTGAGGAAAAGGGACAAAAAGAGTACTTAGAATTATGACAATTCTGGAAATATTAATTAATTAGATTTTGCTATCGTTCACCACGTTCGACAATATTATTATATGAAACTATTTCTACATATGTGGTACTATAATATAAATATAAAATAAAATAAAAGGTTTATTCTGTATATATGAAATTATATGCTAATTATGTAAACTTCAATGGTGTCAAGCAATGTATGTATGTATATATATGTGTATATATATATATACAATGTTATCAGAATCCCGACTCGATCCTACGATTCTAACGATTCTACGATCCAAAAGTCATAAATCGATCCACGATCCTAAGTAGGATCTTATTAAAGTAGGATCTTAAATGATTTAACATAAAATTCTAATTGATTTTGATTTTACACACGACTCTAACGATTCTACAACGATTCTAACGATCCTACAAACGATTCTTGCGATCCTAAACAATCACTATTAAATTTATATTTTATTACTAAGCTCAAAGTTTATGTCTCTTTTCCATTAAATTATTAACTCGATTCATCTTAAAATATTTTTACTCATCAAATTAATTATGTTTATAAAATTTCAGAGTTTATATATAAGAAAATATACAATATATTAGGTTATCGTATATTTTTTAGTTAAAATGTAGGATCTTACGATCCTAACGATCCGATTCTACGATCCGATCCTGCTACCCCCTTCCGATCCGATCCAAGGATCCCGATCCTAACAACTTTGTATATATATATATATGATATAAGGTTTACAGCCACCATATTGTGTCATGTAGGATTTTTTGACGTGTCGTTCTCATATTTCGCCGCTTAAGATTTTGCCACGTGTCGGTCTATCTTTCTCCACGTTACATTTTTTTTTTTTACTAAGCCACATCATATCTATTTATCCATGTTATATATATATATATATGTATTTGTCCACCTAAGATTTTTATTCCTACTAAATAGATAAATATAAAGTTTTTTTTCCCTTTCAATTAGGTAAATATAGAGAATTTTTCTACCAAATAGGTAAATGTAAAGATTTTTTCTACCAAATAGGTAAATGTAGAAATTGTTTATAAATTTTTTTTGTAGTTATACCGATCTTATGTATAACATATTAATTAAGATACTAGCTACTTAAGAAAAGAAGGATTTTGATAATGATATATCTCAAAAGATATATTTATCAAATAGTTAAAATCTTTCATTTCTGAATTAATATGTTAATTAGTCTTTTTTTCTTAATTGAATATTTATAGTTGAATTGTATATTTCTTTAAATTTATACATTATTTATTAAAATTTATATTTTTCACCGCTTAAGCATGATTAATAAGAATATTGTGCTAAAAAAAGAATACTAAAGTATATCAAAACTTAGAATGTATATTGAATTTCTTAAAACATATGTATTAAATAATCATATAAAATCATATAAAGAAAAATTTAATAAAGACCGCACAAGGTGCGGGTAACCATGCTAGTTATACTATTATAGGGAAATTACGCGATTTAAAAATGTGTTTCAAGGTTTATTTTAAATACGTCGAGTTTTCATTACGTAGTACGGAGTATTATGTTTAATGAAATGATCGATGAAGACCATTCTAAACATTGGACTGTTTCGTAGGTTAGTAACTAGAAATTATAGTACTACCTAGTTGGACCATTATACGTATAATTATATCGTAAATTATATTTAAGCGTTTTTATTCTTTACTTTTGAGAGGATTAAGCATAATTATTGAATGGAATATAGCCGATGACTAAGGTTTCTCTATTGTCGGCTTCCTCATTTGTGACGTAACCCTGTACGTCAATTGTTGTTAGATTATGCAACTAATTAAACACAGCCGGCCAGAGTTAGGGATCAAGAGAGATTTCAAATACAGTTAAACTTCTACAATATTATTAAGTACAGTCAAAGCATATGATCCACAAACTTATTTTTTTTATTCTTAATTAAAGGCCTTCTTAAACCACAAAAATGATTAATTATGTAGTCCCTACTCGACTAATGAGTCATGACGACTCTTCATTCACTTGAAAAGAGTTGACAATGTCGTTTGATCAATTTTAAATATCAATGTCCTAAACTTAGAAGAAAAGGGAATGGCATGACTCATGAGAAGCTATGTTATTATAAATTAGGATTGTTTAACGGGTCGGATTGCGTCAACCTCCAATGCAATAAAATTATTAAATTGGATCTCATAAAGCAAAATAAATGATTAATACCGGTAATAATTCAGCAATGCTAAACTCCAAAGTCCAAACAAAAAAAAATAAGCATAATTATTTTATTTTATGGGTTATACAGATCAACCCGTAAATGAAAATTATATATATGACTCCCATAACCCGATCCGTAAATTACGGATCAAGTTGATTCAGTTTACGAGCAACCTAGACCATTGGACAACCCTATTATAAAATGTGTTAGTACTAATGAAAAAGAACGTACGTTGTACTACGTTTTTCCTTTGTCCCCGGTTTGTGTCCCCAATATATGTCCCCAAATTTTGATTGGACCACATGGAATTTTTTTCCAAATCAGCATCCTTTTTCTTCTTTTAATTTAACAAATTTAACCCTAATTAAACTAAAACATCAGCCCTTTTTTTCTTCTCCTGCCCCTATCTTGGCCTGTTCCGTCCGATTTGCAGAACCATCGGTTTTGGATCACAGTCGGCGAAAAAGCAAGCGAACTCCGGCGATGGTTTTCAGAGAGGCAGAGCAGAGTTCCTCTTCCATTCCTCTTCAGCGATGGTTTTCAGCAAGCGAACTCACCACTTTCACAGTCGCCAGTTCCTCTTCCGCCGGAGCTTCCCAATCGACGGGTGCAGGTCTCAGAACTTTCATCCTTCGTCTCCGAAGCCTGCCGAGATGCTTTCCGCCATCTTTTCGGTACTCGATTCTCTGCCATCGCTCTCTTTCTCTTCGATTTGAATTGGATGTTTGATGAATTGGTCTATTGAATATTGCACACAAGGTGTTTGATGAATTGTCACAAAGAAGAATAACACTTGAGGAGAGAGATTGAGCTGCCTGTTTGCAAGGAGGAGTTTGAGGCTTTGGTTTGGAAAGTGGTGAGTTCTTCATCGGTATGAAGAGACGAGTGAAGGTCTGAGTTGCCATTGTCAGCCATGTTTGTTCAAAGAGAAACGATACAACTTCTCGGTCGTGTACAGAGTAAAAGAAGGGTTAAGGTTTTAGTTTAATTAGGGCTAAATTTGTTAAATTAAAAAAAGAAAAAGGATGCTGATTTGGAAAAAAATTTCATGTGGCCCAATCAAAATTTGGGGACATATATTGGGGACACAAACCAGGGACAGAGTATCCGGACCGCTAACCATACTATATTTGGCTTAATTGTACGTGGATTATAAAATTAAGCAATACTAAAGCACAACGTGGATATCACTGTTGTACCGTGTTTTAATGTCATCATCCATTACGTATAAATCCATGCGCCCCATTTTACTATTTTAGAATCTTATGAAAGGCTACTAATCTATAGTATTATTTATTTACAAAGTCATTATTTAAACTAGTTTGCATTCATGAGATGACCTAAACTATCTTATAAAGCTGGCGCTGTTTGTGACTATGATTCAATTCGACCATGTCTTCGCCCCTAAGCTGGTGAAAACAAATACTCCGTATTCATTTGGTAAGTTAAAAAAGTAATGAAACAAATATTTTTCATAAGTATGTTAAAATGATCATTTTAGAAGATATTTTAAAATTTATCTCTACATACGTATCATCGTATAACTCTAATTTTTTTTTGGTTGAGGGCACTGCCCATGAGAGTCGAACCGGTGACCTCTGGGTACTACCCTTGGAGGCTTAACCGTTTGACTAAATGTCCGAAGGCTTCGTATAACTCTAATTTTGTAAGGACGTAAGTAGTTATGGCACCGGTTTCAGAATCGGTGGTTCTAGTTCCCCACCGAGAGGTGACATGTTCGAGCTTTCCCGGCACCAAGCCGGTTTCTATTCCGGTTTGAACAATTTTTAAAAAAAATCTGTGATCGTTGCTCACCAAACCGCGATTACGGGGCCACTTTTATTTTAAAAAATAGAAAAAACACTGGTTTTTTGGGTTTAGTTCCAGGCTAAATTATGGGTTCGACGGTTCCGAGAACCCCCGAACCGAAACTAAACCGCCCCGTGACTAGCTAGACTTAAATACCTATGTTGGTAAATGAGATGATCGATGATGGTCTATTTTGATAAGACATATCAACTTAATTGATAAGAATATAATATGTTGCCGACAGTAAAAATAATTTGGAAAACTAATGAATCACAATTTCTAAATGAAATTTCGAAATTTAGAAATTGTGATTAGTTTTATTTGATCATGTTTAACTTTAGGATTTTGTTCGAGAGAATATATTGTGCATCAATTTTAACTACTACTCTTCTAACTTCTTCCATCTCAAATCAAACATTTTAGTTTTATTCGACAAGAGTTGTTAGTTTGACAGTATAAGTTTGATTTGTTGTGTATTCAAACAATATGGAATGATAAATGAGCTCGAAGATTATTGTCTTTGATATCAAAATTTTGCAGCCTTTTAGGGCCCGTTTGGTATCCACCACTGGAAATAAAAACGGAACGGAATGAAATGGAAATAGACCCAGTCAAATTATGAGTCATTATACATTAATTGGAAAAAATATTTTAATTTGAAACTTTGAAATTTGTGTGTCTAAAGAAAGATGAAGGGAATGATTGGGGTGTTTTGTTACCCCACCCTTAGATTAATTAGGGAAACAAATTGATTGTCTCAATGGGGCTTGTGGTCGTTTTTGAATGAAAATTGAGGTGAAAATGTATCATGATGCTAATGTGGATTAGATTTATTTCCACTCCATTCCTAAACGGGCCCATAATCTAAAATAGAATGAATCTGTTAATTTTATAACAATGAACAATACAAACAAATTGCATGACTTACTTTTCGCCAAGATTATCTTACCGGTCAACAACTTAACAGACCGACTGTACTGGAAAGCAAGCAAGAATGGGTGGTACAGGTACTCCACCAATACCAAACCCGATTGAATTAAAACCTGAACCCATCCCGCGTCCATTCAATTAACATGACCACTAGACCTACCCGAATTATCCGATAACCTGTCATTACTCGACTCGACATAAACCACAACCCGATAGATCCAAACACATATTCAACCTAAATCTGAAATAATCAGCCCGAATCATCCCGTTTGACCCAGCTCTACTTGCCAGGCAGACGCAAGTTAGGATGATTGCAGAGATTTTGCAGCAATATCCATTACAAGCCAAATAATATGAATCCAAATCCTCCGTCCCCTTCCGGTGTCCCCTTCCCGTGTCCCCTTATTTCTTATTGGTTGAAGTTATTTATTTCGGTAGAATTAAAGGGAAAATATAGGGGGGAACCCATACTTTCGACCAATAAGAAACGAGGGACACAGTGGATTTGAGTTCAAATAATATAAACAAATTCCTACCAAACAAAACATAAGAAAACGGATACACATATGTTAGTATTTTTTTATATAAAAAGCAATATACCCTTACCCCAAAAGGAAAAAGTAAGACCCCAAACATATTTGGTTAAAAATTATTGGAAAACACCTTCATAATTTTTGCCCCCCCCCGGTCTCTCTCTCTCTCTTGCCTTTTCTCTTCTTCTCCATTTTCTCCCCCCAACTCCATCCCCTCTGATTCCTTCTCCCCAACCAACCACAACACTTCTCCTCTCTCAAATCCACATCCTCCGAATCATGTAAGGACGAACTGCTGAAATTTCTCCACAGCTCTCTTTCCCGATTCTTCAGTGGATAGACATCGTAATTTCTGCGATCGGAGGGCTTTTCCGGTTGATTTGAGCTGAGAAATCATGTTCGATCTCAACGCTGACGCCTTCCCGGAGAATAATGGAGCCGAGACGGCGCCGGACTACACAGTCTCCGCCGAGGGCTCCGGCACCTCCAATTCCTCCGTCGTCAACGTCGACGACGCTCCCGAAACCGCCGATGCCGTCGACGGCGTCGGCGAAGATCAGCCTGGACAGCTCCGGCCCGATTTCGTGACGTGGCAACTCTTTCCCGGTTCCGGAGGCGGAGGCGAGGGCAAGAGCAGCTACGAGTCCGAGTTCCGAGTCGGATCGTCGTCGGAGACTCAGTGGCTAAACCTCTCGGTCTCTGGCTACGGCTCAACTTCGGCGGCTAACTCGGAGCCGGCGCCGGAGATGAGGATTTTGCAACAGCAGGTGGTGATGCAGAAGCAGCAGGTCAGGAGGAGCCGGCGAGGGCCGCGTTCTAGAAGCTCCCAATACAGAGGCGTGACCTTCTACCGGAGAACCGGCCGTTGGGAGTCTCATATATGGTAGTATTATTAATTCATTGGTTCTTGTGAGCAATTTTTTAATTTCGCTAGGGATTTGGACTTATTTGTTGTTGATTGTCTCAATCTTTTTTCTGGTGTCTTCTAGGGATTGTGGGAAACAAGTGTATCTTGGTGAGTGTTTGATTTTGCTCCCTCTTCTATAGGTTTTATTTTTTAAGTTTGATTGTACATATGGATGAGTTGTGCTGATTTTGGATTGGATTGGATTCTGGTAATTGTTTATAGGTGGTTTTGATACTGCACATGCTGCTGCTAGGTACTGAAATTTCTACCAAGTTCAATGGCTAGTATTGGTTTAGCAAGTACTTGTTGTTTCCTTGTTTGTAACATTTTCGAGTCGAATTTCAGAGCGTACGACCGCGCTGCTATTAAGTTTAGAGGCCTTGATGCTGATATCAACTTTAGTTTAAGCGACTACGAAGAGGATATGCAACAGGTGAATGCTTGTGCTTGTTATTTGGTGTATGGATGTGGTGGAGTAAATTAAGCCTATGATTAATTTACTGCATTATGACTGTCCTACAACATTGATGTGTACGCAGATGAAAAATCTAACCAAGGAAGAATTTGTGCAAATTCTCCGTCGTCAACGTACTGGGGCTTCATGGGGAAACTCAAGATACAAGGGCATGAGTTTGCCGAAAACTGGGCGTTGGGAGGCTCATATGGCTCAACAACTTGGAAACAAGTGAGCACTCTTCAACTTAATTTCCGTAATGAACTGAATAAATATGTTATACATTATATGGTTTAGTAGATGATATAGATGTTCCGGGTAGTGAAGTTTTATAATAAGAAACGGGCCGGTTATGTTAGTGAATTAAGCGAGTGCGTTACACTAAAAAATGTCCTATTATCAAGGGTATAAGAAATACTTAGAAAAGTATTTTATGTCTATGACAAACGAATCAAAGTTATGCTTGCTTGCAAGTATATTGTATATGAATGTCACTTAAAGTAGAAACTTTAAAGGATACATGTCTGTGCTCATAAGAGATAGGATCTTTTAGGCATAAAAATGTAGGTTGCTTATGAGAGTACATGTTTGGATTGAAGTTACAGCGTCCTGTTTCTGTTTGTTCACAGGCCTTATGACAAGGCAGGCACTGAATGTACTGCCATAGAAACAGTCAACAGTTTTGGAGGTAGCAATTATGAGATGAAGATGCAAGTTGATGCCAATAATGAAGGTACTACTTCCTTTGGCACTTTTCTTCATTTCTTATTCATGCATTAAAAATCTTATGAATTTCACTGATATTTTCTATGCAATGTCAAAGACAAATTTTCTGTACTTCCAGTCTCTTGTATGTCTGGGTAAAGATGAATGATCCTTTAACGTACACTAATTCAAATTCAATCAACTCATTACTTGCGCAATTCCATGTACATCTTGTAGGTGTCCACCACAATCTTGATTTGAAGCTCGGGATTTCGCCCTTGGTCGAGGGCCGACGTGGGAAAAATGTTGTAGACATCTATCCCCACCATGCCTTCCACCATCCTATTGACGGAAATCGAAATGTAAATGTAAATATGGTAATTATCTAAGCCTATCACATCATTAATCCTTTTTAAAGGAACTTTACATGTACATAGATTGTAGAATATCTTAACAACATGGAATCATCCACTTCTTAATTGATGAATCTTCTTTGGCCATGAAACAGCTCGGTAGCTCCTGTTATACTCTTGGTGGACAGGCCCTCTATGGTCAGCCGTTGGCTGGTCGACGATCCGCCTTTTGGACTTCTGGTGCGTTACCTGGCATCGCAACACCTCATTCGGTATTTCATCGCCATATTTTCTCATTCTTGCACTCCTCTCTATTTGTTTTCCATTGCATCAGTTGTCAAATTTCACATGCCTTCCAACTAGGGTCTACAATCCTTCAATTATCAGTAAACATCTGCCTTTGTTAACGCCTTTTTTGTTACCATGGAATCAAGTAATACGTACATACCGATACATGAAAGGCGACACATGCATGCTAGCTAGGAAATAGGCGAGTCATCTTATAGCTGAACCTTGGTTATATGACACAGGAAACACGATCAACGGAAGAGAATAAGTTTGATGGCGTACTACCTTCAAACCGGTCATGGAAGAACCCGCGATCTGGAGGTAGCACGAACCAAGTAGTCCCAGCCTTATACGAAGCAGCATCATCAGGATTCTCGTTCTCCAATGCCGCTGCTGGATCTACATTCTTCGACTAACCGAGTTTTTTCATCCCCGGATCTTCCAAGTGTACGTTAATGGTGGCAAGAGATCCGAGATTCGACCGATCATATATAAATGTATACGCATTACTCATATATATAGCTCCAATTCCTTCCCATTTTTTGCAGTACGTGTATTGTTGATCATGTGTTTTTTGCCAAGTATGTATATATTTGCTCATATCACAAGATCACATTGTATGTACTTGATTGGTACAGGCCAGAATCCAGATATGGTGTTAAGCGTACGAGTGTGGGGTTAAATTTGCACATAAATGCCTGCAATTGCACATGTGTACTGTATAGTAATATGTAGACTGTGAACGTGGTCCTGAGTTCTGACCGTGAATGCTGAATTGGTAAGTAAAATGATGACCAAAACGTACTATCAATTTTAATCATATAATTATTGTTTCTTTATAAGGTTGATATTGACATCCCTTTATTGGCAACAAAAGAAAAAGTCAAAGATCACATCACAACACTACGGAAATGAGTGGCATAGCCAAGTGCCCATACCAATAATTCACTTTGCTGAATAAAAAATAAAATATCTAGGGCTCGCTTATATTCCTTCTCCCTAGTTTACTGGTTAATTAAGGTCATTTTTTTGGTCAACTACCTATCTTAATTTTGAATTTCTGGGTAACAGACTAACAGTAACTAGGGTTGTTCAAAATCCGGTCAGGACCGGATTCTTGGACCAGACCGGACCGGATCGGGAACCCGGTCCATGATATTGGAGGTTCTCGGTCCCGGTCCGAACCGGATTTCTAAAAACTTAATAAAAAATAAAATTTAATAAAAATCATATTAATTTTAATGTTATATAATATATTTTTAATATTTAAGTTTCATATATATATTATACTAGCAGATGACCCGTACCTTGTACGGGGGTGTTATTTATTTATTTATTGCTTTGTATATGAATTTACTATATAATTACAAATATTATTATATGTATACTTTGTTTTAAAATGACGCTTATTTTTTGGATTATAAAATGACATAATTCTTGTATATCATCGTATATATAAATAAATTTTATTTATATATTTACTTTAATACATATATAAACATATATTTAAATAATTGAGAAAAATGACATAAGATAAGATGCATTATCACATTTTATTAACAATTAATACAAATCTTTTGGCATTTAAATAAAATTATGTAAACCAAATTATATAATAAAATCAATAAGTTAAATAAAAACTCGGATTAATATATTATAATATTAAAGATTAAGATAATATTTAGTAAGTTAAATAGAAAACCAAATTATCTCGTATATATGTTATTTGTTTTTTTTTGAAAAAATAATTAAATAATAAATATATAAATATGTAATGAAATATGTTAACGAATTATTATCTTAATTAAGAAATCTATCTTTTTTTCTAAAGCGTAATCAATATGCAATATTAGTGATATATATATATATATATATATGGTAAAGATAAAATCTACTTTTTTTAATTGATATTTTAATATGATATGATTGTAAATATTTATTTAAAATATTTATTTTATTAGAATGAATATTTTTCTTAAATCTAGTGGTAGAATTTGCTACCATTGATGATTTAAAAAAAATCATAGCAAAATTACGAAAAATTATTTAAAGTTAATATGATATTTGATTAAATGGGTAAAATATTATGATTATGATTTATCGATTATGACAAAAACAAATATTCTTTTAAATAAAAGGTTTATGATAGATCTATGTATTAATTAAACGTGTATAATGATAAGATAGAGATTTATATATTTGGATAGAATTATCAATTAAACAACTCAAATTCTAAGATAGAACTAATATCTTAGTTAAGTATGTATAAGATTATAATAAAATCAAGATTTAAAAAGATAGATTTTTAAATAAGGGGGTGATGTGGCGCAATATGGTGGCAGAATTTGCTTCCGCTTTAGTATATAGTAATAGATACTTAATAATAATATATTTTTCATTAATCATATATTATTTCTTTTACTATATTATAATTTTTTTTTATAAAAAAAATATATATTTTTTAAAAATAAGAATCCGGTCCTCTCCGGTCTAGGACCGGACCGGATTTTCCCGGTCCGATCCCCGGTCCACACTTTTTCATGTTCCCGGTCCGGTCCGGTCTTGGTCCGGTCCGGTCCGGTCTTGAACCGGTGCCCAGCCGTAACAGTAACACTACCTCGAGTTGTAATTAGCTGCTTTTGTAATTATTAAGAGATTTCATTTTCAATAATAAAAAGTTTTTTTTTATTACAACATAACTCTTAATTTAGTTCAACTAATGAGCGTTGAAACTTGAAAGTATTAAGTATAGATAACATGAGGGTTCAATTTCCCAAATGCTCATGTTGAACAAAAAAAAAAACACCCGTTGATCTCATAACAATTTATGAGGTCTAATTGCATGTGTTAATTATAAGAATTTTGACTTTTGTTTTTATATTATTTTATAGTTGGCAATTAGCAGCCTATTAAAAATTAATGTCATCGAATCTTTTATATAAAATTATCATTATCTATGTCTATCTCCATATATACATAAATTAATTATCTTATACAAAATCTCTTTTGATTTGTAAACATATTATATCCTTACATATGCATATAGAATTAGGTTTTGGCCAAATGTTAATACATATAATCCTGGTGAACTAGGGGATGTAAATTAAGCAAACATTTGAAACATTTCTCCAAAGAAAAAGAGGAAACTTTTAAAGCTCGGTAGGAGTATCAACTTGCATCTTCCTTAAGTATGTACACAATTTAAGGTAGGTTAAGCTTAAGCTACACATACCCATCTCTACTTTGTTTCATTTAAACATCTTCTTATATATTTCAACCCCATATACTAGCCTTGAGGAATAGAAATATGAATGCTCATGTAGTCATGTACACCTGTACGTGAGGTAAATCGTACATTTTTTTTTTCAAATGATGAAAAAAAGCGGTAAGTAGGTGGAAATTTTGAAATAAGGGATGGTTAACATTGTGATCAATAATGCCCTAAACAACTCTGCAACAAGACCTTAGACCACGTTCTTTCAAAGTTTGCATAAATATCACAAGTTCATTAAATGGGCCGTGGGCCTTTCCTTCAACTTCATTACCAGGCCCAAATCGCGTGTCTGGGCTCAACACTTGAAAACGTTTTCCAATCAGCATCTTTTTTGCGGCAAAATCCTTTCCAAGATTTGACACCACTCCACAAGAAATGGAAATTACAGGAGTGCATCGTGCGAAATTCTCCTCCACCACCTCAAATCCGCCATGATTCTCCATCCTTCCTCCGCCGTCGCCGCCTCCACATCCTCCTCCTCCGCCGCTGCCTTTCTCTCTCTCCGTCGATCTCCGGCCGCCAAATCCCTAGCACTTCCTCAATCCCGCTCTTCCTCTTCCGTTCTTATCTGCAACTTCAGCTACAGCTTGAAATCCGCTCCCAGATCCCTGTTCTCCGTCCGATGTATCTCCTCCCCGTTCTCTCAGTCGCCGATTGTCGATTCGCGCGATCCTATGTCCTCTCCCTTCGGCTTCGCCTCCGATTCCGACGCCGTTGATCCTTCCAGGCCTGCGATTTCCGTCCGAGCGTTCTTCTTCTCCACCAGGTTAGGGTTTCATCAGAGCTTACCATTGTGTTTTGCTTTGTACTCGTTCATTGATGTTTTTTCTTCCTGTTTAGTGTGGATTTGAAGAGTTTAGTGGACCAGAACAAGCAGAATCTTGTCCCTCCGACCTCGAGGACGACCAATTATGCGGTGTTGAAGTTCGGCAAGCTCAGAACTATGCCCAATGTGAGGAGTTCTTATTGATTTTCCTTCACATTGAGCTCTATGCTGTAATTCAAGTAATTGTGAAGCTTATGCTTGTTGTTATCATGGACTGCTTGCATTGGTTTCTTGATTCAGGGGCTGGCTCCTACTCTGAGTGGAAGTGATTGCAGGTATATGGTGGTCTTTCAGTATGGATCAATTGTTCTGTTCAATGTCCTTGATCATGAGGTCGATGGCTACTTGAAAGTTGTTGAGAAACATGCATCAAGCTTGCTTCCTGAAATGAAAAAGGATGGTGAGACCTTGTTATGGCTTCATTTTTTTTTTGTTTATTGTAGGTTATAGTTGAATGCTTGTTCACAGTCTAAAAGCTCTTGTTATTGTATGACATGCCTTCATCGTTTTTCATTGAATGCTTATTACTTCTTTGATCTATGATTTTGAAATCCACTTGCTTAGTAATGTGGTGATAACACAAGCTCATTGAGTGTGCGTTTGTCCATGTAATGTTCCTTTTTGAATTTGTCCAGAGTATGAAGTAAGGGAAAATCCAACATTAGGCTCGTGGATGGAAGCTGGTCTTGATCATATAATGTTACAGTACTTGAATGTTGATTCGATCCGTACCATAGGCAGTGTTCTTGGTCAAAGTATAGCGCTTGATTACTATGTACGACAGGTATGTATCACTTACACAATTCTAAGGCTTCAAGTTTTTTTGGTTTGTTTCAGCATATTCTCACGAACCTTGTATATACTTAGGTTGATGGAATGGTGGCAGAATTTACTGACATAAATCGTGGAATGGAGAAAACCGGGACATTCACCATGAAAAGAAAGAAACTTTTCCAGTTGGTGGGAAAGGCTAATTCCAATCTTGCCGACGTTATCCTGAAGCTTGGGCTCTTTGAAAGGTAATAATGACATTTGGGGTTAAGCTTCTATGTGAATGACTGAGTTAAATGTTAGCTCTGCAATTTGATTTAAGTGCTAAGTGCGCGCTAATTAGCATAGCATAGTAACTGAGACTTTCAGCTTCTGTAATTGAGATGTCAAACTCTGTACTTTCTTAGGTCAGATATTGCCTGGAAGGATGCTAAATATGCACAGATTTGGGAATACCTACGGGATGAGTTTGAACTGACACAGAGATTTGCAACTCTTGATTTCAAGCTGAAGTTTGTAGAGGTAAATAGTTCCCACTGTAGTGTTAATATTTTACCTTTTGTCAAGGGTTACTAGGACTTTTTAATTACTCAATCTATTTGTTATTGGCTAATCTACTTTTGCAGCACAACATTCGATTCCTTCAAGAAATTCTTCAGAACAGGAGGTCTGACTTCCTGGAGTGGTTGATCATTATATTGATCTGTGCAGAGATTTTGATTTCTCTCTATGACATTACTCATAGATGATAGCACATCCATAACAGGGTTTTGATCTTGTTTTGTTGGTGATTTTCCTGAATTTTAATTTCAGGTTCTTTCTAATTTGGGAAACCATCTGTCTATTTTTTTGGGTATGTAAATCTCAATTGAAGGTCCTCTATCGATATGCTTGTATTTTATTTTGTAAATACATGTTAGGATATCTATCCATTTAATTAAAATAAAATGGAAGTATTCAAAATTGGATTTTCTAGGCCGCAGATTCGTATGCCAAAGTTTAACAGTTATGGTATTTGTTTGTTGAATTTAATGTTTCCTTGGTTTCTAGCTTTTTTCAATATGCCAAGAGAGTCGTAGTGTAGATCATACCTATCTAAGCTATGGCGCGTGATTTTCCGATGAAGTTATTCTATATAAGGTACTGTTACATTAACACTAACTATTTATCTAACCTATTTCTTGGAAAACTAACATATAAAAAAAAATTGATACTTCATTCTTACCTCTCTTAAGAATGAATACACAAGCTCGATCATATGCCATGTTTATACAACCCCGTTGCTACAACCAGCAAACAGGATACCTTAAGCAAAGCCAAAGCAAAATAGGAGAACTTTGACTAGAGTCTTAAAGTTGAGGTGATACATCTCGATTTAGTTCGTACTTTGGTGAAGCAATGTGTGCAGGAAACCATCAATGGCATGGAGAGTATAACCCTTATGAGCAACCCCTTGTTCGATGGCGGCTAGCCTCAACTTAACGGCCATCTCCATTGCCTTCCTCTTCAACCGCCCTCCTTTGTCATGCCTGTCCAAGGACATGTTAAGGGACCGTTTGATGTCATCCCTGGAGATTTCTGCTTCCAGCCCTCTGGCCACACCTCCACCGCCACCCCGGCCTCTTCCTCTAACATCTTTGAATTGAAAGCTTGCTCTGCTGCCAACGGCCATCCAATGATCGGCACGCCTTGGGTCAAGGCCTCCAACACCAAGTTCCATCCACAATGGCTGATCAGAAACGCTCCTAGGTACGTGTATATTAGCCCAAAAAACAAATGAGATGTATGTGTAAGCTAGCTTGTTGTTGGCAAAAAGAGTTATATGTGTGTAAACTTAGTCAAAATACGCGGTACAGGTCAATCTGAATACACTCAAGTACTCAATATTTGTTGAGTTATTCAGATTCAATATTTGTTGTGTAAGCTGGCATTCCCACAAATACTTCTGCTTTCCCTAGTCCAGATCAGCCTTTACCTATTGTTTCCTTGCCACGACAGTCTACTAGAGTTAGAAAGGCTCCAAGTTGGATGAAGGACTATGTCGTCAGTACAGCCAGCTCTGATTTCCATGTTTCTTTGGCTGCAGTTATGGCAGTCTTTGAACCTCAACGCTATAAGGATGCGGTTGCTGATCCTAAATGGCAAGAGGCCATGGGAAAAGAGCTTGAGGCATTAGAGGCTAATGGCACATGGGTTCTCACTTCGTTGCCCCCGGGAAAAGAAGCAATTAAATCAAAATGGGTTTACAAAGTTAAATATCGCAGTGATGGCTCTATTGAGAGGTATAAAGCCAGGTTAGTAGTGAAGGGGTTTAGTCAGAAAATTGGCAAGGATTACAAACACACCTTTTCACCGGTTGCCAAATTACCGACGGTAAGAATTGTGGTTGCCCTGGCTGCTTCAAAACAGTGGCCTTTGTTTCAATTGGACATAAACAATGCTTTTTTGCATGGTTATCTTGATGAAGAAATTTACATGGTGCCTCCAGAGGGTTATGGACAGGCAAAGGCTGGGCAAGTTTGTAAGCTCAAGCGTTCTTTATATGGTTTGAAACAAGCTAGCAGGCAATGGAACTTGGAGTTAACTCAATTTTTGATGGCATTGGGATATCTTCAGTCGAAACATGATTATTCTTTGTTTACTAAAGCTGAGGGTAATTCTTTTACTGCAATTTTGGTCTATGTTGATGACATTTTGATTACAGGCAATGACACAGTTGAGATACACTCAGTTAAGCAGGCTTTGGATCATCAGTTCACAATAAAAGATCTTGGTCCAGCTCGTTATTTCTTGGGTATGGAATTGCTCAGAGATTCTACTGGCATTTATCTTAGTCAACGCAAATATATTACAGATATAGTTAAAGATGCAGGTTTGGAGAATGCAAAAGAGGTTTCTTTTCCTTTTCCTACTGGCATAACACTCAGTACAGAGGATGGAGATCTATTACAGGATGCTGAACAATATAGACGTTTGGTGGGGCGGTTGCTCTACTTGTCTTTAACACGTCCTGATCTGTCTTACAGTGTGCAACACTTGAGTCAGTTTGTTGCTCAGCCTCGTAAACCACATCTTCAAGCTGCCTTGCATGTTTTGCGGTATTTGAAAGGTTCACCAAATCTGGGTCTTTTCTATCCTGTTCAACCTTCGCTCAAAATTACAGGCTTCTCTGATGCGGATTGGGGTTCATGTCTTATGAGTCGACGCTCCTTAACTGGTTATTGTGTTTTCCTTGGGCATGCTTTGGTCTCTTGGAAAACGAAGAAGCAAAACACCATTTCTCGCTCCTCAGCTGAAGCGGAGTATCACAGCATGGCAGCCACCACAGCAGAATTACTTTGGGTCAGTTTTGTGCTACGAGATTTGAAGATTCCCAAGCAGTTGCCAGTGACTTTGTTTTGTGATAATCGCGCTGCTCAACACATTGCTGCTAACCCATGCTTCCATGAGCGTACAAAGCATCTTGATATTGATTGTCATTTTACTCGAGACAAGATTCAAGAAGGGTTTCTTCAAACTGCATATATTCCTTCTCGGATTCAGCTTGCAGATTTAATGACTAAAGCCTTGGGAGAAAATCAGCATCAATTTCTTCTCTTCAAGCTGGGGTTGCAATCTTCTCCAGCTTGAGGGGGGGATGTTGAGTTATTCACTCATTCAAGCTGGCATTCAGATTCAACCGGAGCCTCCAGAGTCAAAGGCGTGGGGTATGAAGCTGACGTGTCACCTGAGGAAGAAGTGGCTCAATATCCTCTGTAATAAACTAGTGTAGTGCCTTTGTATAAATAGCTGTCTTCTAACTCCTTCTAGCTTTAGAAATTCAGTTACAGATATTTTTCTCTCTCTTAAAAACAGATATTTTCCAATTGTGATCGAGAGGTTTCTCGTTCAACACTAATCAAATTGCTTCCGCTTGTTACTTTGTTGATCTTGATCTGGAATTCTTCAATATTCACACATAGATGGTACCTATTGATTTGTGTGCAAGAATGTCCATTTGAGGATCTGTTGTATGGACCAAGATCCCCCTCTTGTCAACTCTTTCCAAAAACCCATCAGGAAGCCAATCTTGATGCTTCAGTTACGATAGATATTAGCAGTCTATATATGATCCAAGTGTCATTATCATACCAGAAGCATTCATATGTTCGGTTGAGTTCAGAATTAACAATGAATTATTCACGTATATGTAATTTTTACTGCCTAGAATCAGTTTTGTGGTATTTTAACAATAGAATCACTCCCTTTACACTTCAAAAAAAACAAAAAGTTTCATTTGTGTATATACAGATAACCAGGTACATGGTGAAAAAGTTATTTGGGGATTTGTCTCGAACAAACTAAGTAAACCGAGGTCAAGTTCATCGAGTCTTTGAATGAACCGGGATTAAAATAAGATTTTGAGCTCGAACCGAGCTTGACCAGACTTATTACGGCGGACTGAACAAAACCGGAGCACTTAATCCAGAGCTCGATTTGGCTCAGTTTGATTATAGCTAAGTTTAGTTGAAGGTCTATTATACAGGAAGTAGTTTCTAACAATGTGCAATTGTGATGGATGTAAGAATGCTCTGAAATTGCCAGATTGTTTGCACTTGGGCTTTCCTTGTTTGGCCTAACATGTTTATATACTAGTAGTACGTAGTATATACATACATCATTACATCCAAATCACCATTTGATGGATCATTTGTCTATAATGATTAAAAAAATGATTAAAAGGGAAAGCCTAAAGGCTAGTGATTTCATCCAAATCAGACTCATTAACGAGCACAAAAACTAAGTTTCCAAGTTGGACCAAACGAGGGTGGGCCCATAGGCTCTATAACATGCCAAAATAGAGGTTATCTTTCGTTGTCATTTTGGTATTGAAAGCAAATTGGACAGTGAGCAAATACGACTTCCACATGATTTCGATCATGAGACAACCTATAAACTATGTCATAGTCGTTGAGAAAGTTGAATCAATTTAAGTATTTTCTCTTATTGTACAAGGGTGTAAGTTACACATATATAAATTTATAACACCTTCTCAAATTAATGTCATCTAACAATAACGGTTATAAAAAGGTATCCTAACTAAGCTAGCTAAAACTTGACGAATCACACTCTAGTCTTAATAATTGCATAATTGTCAAGAAGATTATATTTTTGACTTAATACCCGATGCATCTTTTTCATGCATAATGAAATAATGACCATTGACCACCACAAATATATAATAGATCGAGCTGTACCGTACCCACCTAACCAATTAATAATGGGTACCACCTTACTCCTTATCCGTGTTAAAATTGAAACAAAAAATATACTCCCCTCCTTTCGTTCATAAATACTGTAGTACTTTTTATTTTAGCATGTTTTTTCTTTTAAAAAATATTTTCTCATTTTTTTCAATGTTACCCTTACAAAATGGCCAAAAAGAAAGAAAGAAAAGATATTTTATTAATCAAAAGTAAAGCTAAAAAAACTAATTCTAAAAATATTTAGGTGATATTCTTAATATTTTTATTAATTTATAAATTTACAACTTTACAAGTATTTCTAAAGGGAGGGAGAGAGTAATAATTGAATGGTAGTGGAGCTAGTATATAGTAGTATATATGTAGTCATGTAGAGGTTTCAATCATTTACATACATGATATAAAGGCTCTTAATTAGGTGAGGAAATTTCAAAAGTTGTGACTACGAGTCTACGAAGAACACTCGCTAGCATCACAACTTTGGTATATTTCAATGGAGGTCAGCAAATCTCCATCGGAAAACATCCCTCCGGCCAATCGTGACACCACTCAAGAAGAAGATTCACAAGCACCTACAAAAGGAGGCTGGATCACCTCGCCTTTCATCCTAGGTATTTACAATATTGTGTTTCACCAATATATATATCATTATGCGTTACTACATATATATGTAATTTGTACGTGTTAAGAGGACCTTATCTTAGTTGTTGATTTACTTTGATGTGGTTGATTTTGAAATGAAGGGAGCGCGCTCGGATTATCGGTGGCTTCAAGCGGATGGTACGCGAATCTCATAGTATTTTTGATGACGGAGTTCAATGTGAAGAGCATCGACGCCGCTCAGATCATCAACATTGCTAGCGGCTTCACCTCCTTCTTCCCCATCGTCGGTGCCATCTTGGCCGACTGCCTTTGGAGCTCTTACTCCGTCACCCTCGCCTCCTCCGTCCTTTCCCTCTTGGTATGTCAAATCGGATTTTCTACTCCCTAAATAAACTCTCCCTTGTATTGATTTCACTAGCTACCACGAGATATAACATTAAGTAGCATTTTGATTAATTTTACTAAGATGTTGTCTTAATTGGCTAATTATGTTATTAGAAAAATAACCAATACTCTGGTCAAATAATCAAGTTTAGGTAGAGTGTATGTTTAATTTTATTAACTATGAGAGCCTAATTCATTATTTTTCGCTTCACATTAATCATACATATGTTTGTCAATATTTTAACTTTTTGTTTAGTTGACGAATTTGATATTTTCTTTTGAGAGGGAGTTTTGAAACTTATATGATCGATATGTCACATTAGAATGCCCGACAATAGTGTGATAAAAAAGTTGCATTTGGTGGCCAAGGTTCCTTGTGGCCACTTGATAGTTAATTCCTCATTTCCATCTTTGCTTGTCATTTTGCATATTGCTTCATAATTGATCATTTTTTTTTTATGCAATATAATGTGATAATATATATTGTGATACAGCTTGCATTACACTGATTTGTTGTTATCAGAGTTACCCTACAAGAAAGGCTTAAAGTCAAAAGCCTCAAAACAGTCACAAATTTATAATATAGTAATGATCACAAACTTACTAAGCCTTTTTGACAAATACGGTATTTTGCAAAACAACAATGAACATCAAATAACAGTTTTATCAACATTTAACACTTATCACCTACTCATTTTTCCTTATTTACGTGCCCATCAAACTAAACTTGTTAGGGGGTGATCATGTTCACCATGATAGTCACAGTCAATGCACTCAAGCCTCAACCGTGCAACAACACAAGCTCAACCATGTGTGTCCCTCCAACGAGCTACCAAAACGCATTCCTCTACGCAACCATCAGCATCGCGTCGCTTGGAGTAGGGGGCACTCGTTTCATACTCGCGACCATGGGAGCAAGTCAGCTAAACAAGTCGAAGCACCAAGGGATGATTCTTGATTGGGTCATCTTCACCTTATACGTTGGGTGGATCATAGGCTACACCGTTATAGTCTACATCGAAGACAATGTGAGTTGGACACTAGGTTTCGGAATTAGCATTGTTGCCAATGTGCTTGCCATTGTGCTTTTCGTTTGTGGGACGCCTTTCTATCGACGGATCATGCCTCAAGGAAGCCCTTTCACTAGCATAGCTCGAGTTTTTGTTGCTTCCATTCGGAAGTTCAAGATGTCAATGCCATCAGAAGATCATAATGTGGATTGCTATTATTATCAAGATAAGGATTCCAAGGTACAATATGGACCACCAAGTAAGAGGCTAAGGTAAGTCTACTAGCTTGATGTACATCCTCAAATAGAGTATCAATTAACATGAATAGTTTGTAAATTTACTTAGCTTGATTGACTCCTATGTAGGTATTTGAATAGGGCTGCCATGAGAGACGAGGGCGATATGCAAGAATCAACTCAAGAAACAAAATGTAAATCTTGGAGACTATGTAGTGTGGAAGAGGTGGAAGACCTTAAAAAGCTCATCAAAGTGATTCCAATTTGGGCATCCGGAATTTTCTATAGTGTCCCATTAGGAATCCATTTGAGTATGATAGTTCTTCAAGCCCTAGTTATGGATAGACGCATGGGCAACCACTTCAAGATCCCGGCGGGCACATTTGTGGTCTTCAGCCTCTTGGTCGCGGCCATCACTATCCCTTTGATTGAGCGACTTCTCTTCCCACTGTGGCGAAGAGTAACCGGTAAGACTCTTAGACCATTACAACGTATTGGAATCGGTCACTTTTGTAACATACTTGGCATGGTTGTATTTGCTTTGATCGAGAGAAAACGCCTTAGTTTACTCAAGGCCGATCATTTCTTGGATCAACCGAGTTATGTGGCACCCATGTCGGCTCTATGGTTGGTGCTTCCGCTTTCTATAATGGGCATCGGAGAGGCGTTCCAATTTCCCGGGGAGATCGCGTTGCACTATCAAGAGTTCCCGGTGTCTCTTAGAAGCACATCAGCAGCTATTGTGTCGTTGCGCATCGCGATTGCGTATTATCTTAGCGCGGTGTTTGTTAGCCTTATCCAACATTCGACGTCTTGGCTGGCAAATGACATCAACCATGGGAGAGTGGACAACGTATATTGGACGCTTGCCTTAACGGCACTTGTGAACTTCATCTATTATGTCACGTATGCTACGTTCTATAGGTATAGTAGTAATCTTGCTTGATTTGGGCGATGAGGGCTAATAAAGATTGGGACTATTTGTCCTTGTAACAAAGTTATGGTTGCAATTATATTTCTGGCCATTTTGTTTGAATTGGGCCTTGGCCCATATGGACAATTCACCAAGTCCAAGTTGAGCTGGGCCTTATTGACAATCCACTATGAGACCAATCAGTGGCTTTCTTAATTAAATAAATGTTCTGAAACATGTTACCACTAATCCTTCCTTGATCTTAGCTTCTTTACATTCTAAATCGAATTAGTGTGTGACTAATTTACGGATTAAGCCCCCCGATCCCAATAAATTACAGGCTGTAGACACGGATAAAACACGAAATTAAAGGAATAAACACCATCACAATTCACAAATCCAGAAGGAAATACTACTACTTTGCCGTTCTGCCACTGCCCACTGGAATGCCTGACAGAGCTTAACTGTAATACTACAAAGCAACCCCCAAAATATATAAAAGAATATTGGAATTTTTTACAGACGAGCAGACATGCTCCCTTTCCCCTGCTTTGACCACAAAAATAAAAAGATAAAAACAATACTCACCGAAATTAAAATAAAAAAGAAAAAAAATTCCATCTGGATGTAGCTCATTTGCCTCTCTGTCCGGTCCAATATAAGTCCCAAAATTTCCTTTTTTATTTTCTTATACAGTAATACCTTGAGGAAAAAACGTACCATATATACACCCCAAACCCAACGCATAGAAGTCGTTAACATCACCTGCCAAAAAAAATACACATTCCTTCATTACCCTTTTGTTATCGCCGGTGTTTTCTATACAAAAGCGGAGAAATCAAGGGAAAGCACAGAAATGACAATGAGCAACGGGCAAGGGCAATTTGGGGACACCACCCTTACAAAGGTGTTCGTCGGAGGCTTAGCTTGGGAAACTCCGATGGAGACCCTCAGGGACTACTTTGTCCAGTTCGGCGACATCTTGGAAGCCGTCATCATCTCCGACAAGCTTTCCGGCCGATCCAAAGGCTATGGCTTTGTAAGCATGCACAATTTTGCTCCTAAGTTGATTATGTATAATGTATGTAGGTATAATATTAGTTATAATGTTACATACAAAAAATTTGATGTATGTGTATTTCATGCATGATCTGCAATGTGGGTTAAATTTGGATTGGTAGTAATGTTATTAGAAACAGTTCTAGAGTATAACTTTGGTCAAAGATTAGTTCTTTTTAGTTAATTAGGGATTAGATTTGTTTTCGACGGGTTTATACATGTTCTTTTAAGATTTTAGTTTCAAAATTCGGAAAGCTTATAGTCTAGTTGGTTAAATTTAGCGATTCGGAAAATGTGTGTAGGTGACATTTAAGGAGCCGGAGGACGCGAAGAAGGCGTGCGAAGACTCGACGCCGATCATCAATGGGCGCCGAGCTAACTGCAACCTGGCGGCTCTGGGGGCGCGCCGTCAGAAGACTGTGTCGCGGACTCCAACACCGCCGCCGCCACCTCAGCATGGAAATAACAACAATGTGAATAACAATGTGGGGTTCGGAATTATGGGAGGGAAGGCCGGTGGGATTCCGGTGGTGGCACCGCCGGCGAGCCAGCTCCAGTGGTATTTTCCGGTGGGTGTCCCGCCGGCTGTTTCCCCGTACCACCACCAGCAACCACAAGCTGTTCCCATTTATGGGTAAGGATTAATTATTTCCTTCCGCATAGTGCATAGTATATAGTATATAGTATAAAGTATATAGTATCTTTATCTTTATATTATTTTCAAGCCTTTTTTCAATAAGAAAATGAATTCGATTTGCGTATGGATTTTCATTAATAGTACAAGTCTAAATTTGTAATTTTGTTTTATAATTTTCAGGTATTCTACTGCGTACGTAGCTCCTGATTACAACCATGTAAGTTCTAAGCTATTTAATTTATCTCCTCTTTTTTTGATGCAAAAATAAATAATTACCTCCTCTTGGAATGACAATTAATACAGACAGATCTTATTTTATACGGAGTAATAATCTTATCTACAAGTGATCTAGTTGATTTTATCCTACCTGCCGCTACGTTTTTATTAGTTTCATAAATGTATAATATATGTATGCATGTAACAATCAATATAAAGTTTTTGTGATATTCTGACGAGAATCAATTAACTAATTAACAATAAATTAAATACATTAAAACAGAAGGTGGCATACAATGGCGGCGCGTACTACCCACAGCAGGTGTACGCAGGAGGAGCGGCGGTGGGGCACACGATGATGGCCGGAAACGCGCTCATTCCGATGTACCAGCACCACCAGCAACCGTTGTACAGCCACCAGCAGCACCACCACAGGGCCCAGACAATGGGCCTGCAGGCCCACATGATCAACGCTTACAACGCCAGCCCATTTATCCCAGCTGGCCCAACCGCCCTCATCACCAAGCCCACTCTCCCTACCCCAGGTAAATTCTACTTTTCTAATTAAAAATTAAATTAAATTAAACATTTTTCAGTTTAGTTAGTTAGTTAAATACCCGTAATTAGTCGCTATTATTCGGTTGATTAAATGATATTGTAGGAGTTAGGATGGATGTGCTTGACATGATTGCCTTGCATCACACTTCCACGTGACGTGTGTGTGTCTTAGTCGGATCCAAATCCAATTATATATTCTTATCATGAACAAATCCGTCCCATGTTTCGCAGTTTGTCTAGCTAGCTAATGTCACATGATGACATAGATTTATTATTGTCCGGCAAACTAATCAATTCCTTATAAAAATTACGGGATCCTTAAGTAAGGAAATAGTTAATGCATTATAAGGCTGATTTGCTTGATTACATGTTAGCATGTTGGTAATGGCAACAGTTAGCTAGCTTAATCTCCTTGCACGTCTATGATAACTTCTCCACTCTGCCTTAATTTGCAAACTTTTTTAACTAATAAAATCAACCTACAAGTATATTTACACCGTAATCCCAAGCCCAGTGTACTATAGCCCAATTATTCAGTGCATTTATACAATTTACTAATGGGAAAAAGGACTGATATGACCAAGGACAGTTGGCATGTATGCAGTTGTGATTAAAGCTGGAGATGGCTTGAAGAGCACAAGCTGCTAGCTCAACAACAACAACAACAATTCTTCATCATCATCAAAAAAGATGGATCAAGACCCTGCTTTTCATGGATCAACTTGATCATCATCATCAACCCAGACAAATAAATCAAAAACCAAAGGAAAAAAAAAGGCTGGAAGAAGGAAGATGCAAGTGCATATGGGTAGCTGAGAGCAGCAATATTAATATTATTTTTATTTTTATTTTTATTTTTTTCAGGGTCTGGGGGTGGAGCCCTAGCTGGCTCTCATCTTCTTCCACTACTTTCTAATTAATTTATTAATTAATTAATTTCCCTTTTTCTTGCAAATTAATTAATTGTTATTTTATTATATTAATTCTCATTAATTAATTTCATTTATATTGTCCCCACCTTCATCTCTCTCCCTCTGGCATGGCCTGCATTCAACATCTAAAGTTCAGATTTTGGAAAAGCCTCCTGATCTCTCTGCATACATTATTATTATAAGTGATATTATGTATGGGACATGCATATTCTCTTTCCATGGAATCTTACAGCCTGTTCTTTGATGGACCAACTTGGTCCATAACACACTATACATACACACAGATTTATAAGATGAATTCATCTTCTATTATCAACCCAATTAACCATGATCAATGTAACAACTTGATCGTTTTAGTCGACAACATGTACGTACACAAGGTAAATTAATCTACACATGATGAATGACAAGTTGACAACAGCTTTATAGCAATAATAATAATAATAAATGTAAACATATCCGGCTAAGATTGTGGACACATATGTATGGGTGTCAATTCATGTGGCATGTGAGTGATGAGTTGTAACACAGGTGTGCTGCTTTGCTTTAACACTGTACGTACTTGCACGCATGTCCACCATCATCATGCCATCGCATATTTACTGTTCTGGGCCTTGTCGCTTCATGGGCTTATATTGTTCTTAGTGGGCCATGTCTTGGTCCAATCCCGCAAGAGCTCGATCCGCTAAGATTACATTTTAAAAAAAAATATCACCTTTATTTAGGTACATATTTTAGTATTGTTGAGATTAAGTACCTGTTCCACAACGGAAATTAGAGCATAAATCATCCACCATATAAGTACATGAACTACTTTCCCTATTGTCAATTGGTTTTAGGATAGAACCTCCTGAACTTATGTGTTGGGCTATCGCACATATGCACACATGAACCGACGTGTGAATTCCCACGTCAGATATGACCCATCGAGATTCAACAAATATCGATCTTTCTAATCTATACCCCTAGTACATAACTTTCACACCTAGTTATCTACATGTCAAGCTGGATCCTTAGCCTTACATCTTGTATTGACACAAATTATGCATAGTCTTTTATACTTGTATACAGTTCATAGCACATTAGGCTGACCGTTATATATGAAACTAATCCATATCATCCAAACATAAGCCAGCTAGCTAGGTAGAAAGAAAGGCCATAATCTGGTCTTTATGCATATGGGTCAAGCTTAAGTCTTCCTTTTTGATTGAGCTCGATGGATATTTTGGTGCTAAAACGATGAAAATGCATGTGCTCTAGGGATATTTTCCATGTATAGATAAGCCATGTTGTGACATGACATCTATATATCTAGAAGATGATAGGCCAAAACTAAGTTTTTTTCAACACCTATATTTGGAACTAATGTATGATTTATGTATCCATTAGTTGAAATTATAATTGATTTGGTTTGACCACAGTATATATGGTCAGTTTGCAACTACTCAAATTGGCATCCAGTTACAACGTACGATTTCTTCATGGACTATGGACTTCTCAAACAACTTGGCCCTAAATTTAGCTGATAATTAGTGTTAACATATTTCCATTTTTTTTGGCGAGAACTTTAATATATACTCTTTTTGTTAGTAAATATATATCGTTTTAGGTTTTGTTTCAAAAATTAAGAAGTCAAATAATTTGACTCGATCAAATATCCTCAATCTTATAAAAATCTCATATTTTTCATTATTAATTTAGGTAATTGTTTTTTAGCAGTGAGAATAATATAGAAATATGTGTGCTAAAGTATATAAGATGATAAGTATTTATTAACAACTCAATAAAGATAAAATGACAAGTATTACTTAGAGGAGAAAGTACCTCCTTAATTCCAAGTATAAAAGATTAACAATTACAAAATAGCTTGTTACTATTGTGATCGAAAGTCTATGCCTTAATGGATTCCAAAAATACGTTGTACTAATTAATTTTCTATTACGCAAATTACATGTTGGGTACGAATATTCGCATGTGATAATTAAGATATGATTAATAGTATGTGAATTTCTAGCTAAGGCTCATTTTTGTTTGTGTACGTTTTGATTGATGTGGATGCGTTTACCTTATCTTAATTACTTTTAACTTAAAACTCTGAACCGTAAAAGTAGGGTTTTAGCCAAACACTTTCGGATTAACCAATATAGTGTGAATTAGAGAACATTTTGGTTCGAGATTAAATCCCCATTTCCTCTAAAGTTCCCTTTTTTTTTGTTTTTTGAAGACTAGACTAGACGAAAGGAAGGATTTTTGGTGAGGCCCACGTTAGACGAAATAGTGGAAGAAGTATGGAATGGGTCAAATGTTGTGAAGCACAATTCACAAATAGAGAGAGGTCCCGATCAACATGTTAAGATTTGGTCACTTCATTTGGTCAATTACGTTTTGACTTTTGAGTAATCCCCGGCCGTAAAAACTTTGTACAATTTCGACCCAAAAAGAAAACTTTGTAGAATTGTACAAAAACAAATACTTCGTATGAATTAACGGAGGGAAAAAAAAAACAAAAACAAATAGTATTAAAGACTTAATTTCCAAGTCCATAAATTTGAAAAGGGAAGAAGAGTTGAAGATGAAAAGGTCTATTTGTTCCCTACAAATACTCTACAAATTAGGGGGAAGAAAAAGCAATAAGAAAGACTTTCTGTTAGTACACGAAATATGTCGGTGTATAAGTCTCAATTCCTTCTTCAATGACCTTCTTCTCCAAGCCTCCTTCAATGACCTAGACCTGCAAAACAATGGACAAAGGGGGCGGGGACCCCCCAATCCACCTCCGATGCCTAAGTCAGTAGAGTATTCGCGAGGGTAACAGTAGAGAGAGGCGCAGGGTAGGGCGATCACAAGCGATGATCAACCCCTCTAGGACAGGGCTGAGACAAGCGATCATCAGCCCCTCTAGGGTAGTTTTTGTATATCCTTTCTACATGGCCAGGCCATGTATTTATAGTGGAGAGAGAGGGCTAGGGTTTCTTCCTTGGAGCCCAATTAATAATTCTATCCTCTTAAATAGGATAGAATATATCTTCCAACTATCGGATAACTACCAGGATTTAAAGATATTTATTAGATATACTTACCTGGCTGGCGAAGATATTATCCTTATTTATTGTGGTAAATTACCCACCTACAAATGCCCCACCTACGTCTCAGTTGCGTAACTAAGACGTAGGTACTCTAGTATTGACTTGACGTGACTTATATGGATTAGGAGACGGGCACGTTTGCACGTTCATGAGCAAGTATCATGAAAACCCCTGTGAGCGAATATCACGGTCCCACCCCCCCATGAGCGAATATCATGGGGGCTCCGCGAGCGAATACCACGGGAACATCCGTGAGCGAGTATCACGGGATCATCCGTGAGCGAGTACCACGGGAACTCTATGGTGGCTAGCCATAGTCCGTGAGCGAATGCACGAGAACTACCGCGCGAGCGACGCGGAAACAACCGTCGTGACGAACGATCACGGGTAATGCCGCGAGCGAATACGCGGAAACAAACTCCATGAGCGAAGCTCAAGGTCCGTGAGCGAATATCACGGGAATCTCCGTGGGAAACCACGGTCCGCGAGCGAATATCTTGGGAACAAACTCCATGAGCGAAGTGTTGGGCAAAAATGTACACAAAATTGCAAAACATATAATAATTATTTTTATTTTTAGTTCGACCCTCTCTTTTGACTCTTTTGATTAAAAGCAATATCGATACAAAATATTTAATGTTTTTGTGATTTGGGCTGCACCCAATTTTGTGGGTTGCCTACGTATCTCTTTTCTAGAGAATCAAGCCTTACGTAGTTCAGAGTTATTTGTTTGTTTATTATGGTTTTATGTTTGATTTTCACACATCAGCGGAATAAACTCGAACCCACCTTCTAGGAAGGGTTGCTCGGACTCAAACCAACTATCATTTGTGTGGTGTAAATAAGATTAAACCCACCTTCTAGGAAGGGTTGTATAATCTCTTCACTATCAAACATAAGGTTTAAGGGTTTATTGTTTTTAATTTAATTTGTGACTGAATACGACACATTTATATTTTTGTGTCGTATTTCCTACATATCCATTTATATGATATGGAATCAAGTCAAACGTAGTTCTAGGACATATATTTGATTTGAGATTCGCGATTGAACTTGATATATATATATATGATCAATATCAAGTTTCCTACGTATTTCATGAAGAACATCAAGTCTTTACGTAGTTCTTTAGAAAACGTTAATTTAAACTAGAGTGTGATTGAACTCGATGACACATTGTCATATATTGAGTTTCCTACGTAGCCTTTATTAGGCATCAAATCAACACGTAGTTCTTTAGGACCTATTAAAATTTAATTTAAGGTCGTGATTGAATTTAACGCATATAAAGTTACGTTAAATTTCCTACGTACCCGTATGTAATGGGATCAAATCATACGTAGTTCTAATATTAAACTTAAATTTATTTCATTTAAGATTTGCGACTGAACTTGATATATTTAATTTGTATCAAGTTTCCTACGTAGTTCATAGAAGAACATCAAGTCCTTACGTAGTTCTAAATTATAATGTCGACCTTTAATTTTGGGTCGTGATTGAACTCAATAGGCACATTGTCTTATAATGAGTTTCCTACGTAGCCTTTATTAGGCATCAAATCAATACGTAGTTCTCTTGGAAAATGTTAATTTAATTTAGAGTGTGATTGAACTCGACGAGCCTGAATTAGCTTTATGTCAAGTGTCCTACATACCCTTTTTAGAAAGGGATCAAACCACTTGTAGTTCCTATTAAACCTTGTTTAGATCTTTGGATGATCATATAAGACAAGGGATATCCATATTTATAAAATATATTCCCTTATTGGGTAATTCATTGTAATTATCCAACATTAATGGATCATTTTTATAATAAAGCAATTTTGACACTCTCGGGACTACGTCAATACGTCCCGTGCATCATGCATGTACGAAGGCACAAGGCTCCTTCTATGCCCCTATATAGCAAGGGTATTCGATCGCATAACAAAGTAATTAACCTTCCTTGATAATTAATTACAAAGATGTCTACCACCAATTTGGGATTACTAAAGTTAACCCTACTTCTAGGATTTTATAACTTCATATTCCATTTAGGTGATTCATCCAATTAATGTTATAATGGTCCTTGCATGGCCTCTTTATTTCACACATACACACATATGTACATGTATGTTGTTTGAGTCTACGTGTAACATTATTAATTACTCACACGTATATATATACTAATCACGTACAATAACTTATTAGTTACAATGACTTGTGATTAGGGGGGGTTGATCAAATATTATTATGGGATTGAATTCAACCATTAGGGTCGGTTTTAATATATAGCCCAAATTATGTCTTTCACTAGGTAATAGTTCAATAGCGTGTCCGAACAATACCCCGGCCGTTTTGTACAGATGGCCATAACCTTGATCACTGCAAGTTTTTAATCATGTATACGCACATGTGTAATATGCATGTCAACAAATTAATTGGCGGTATTCATTAAGAACCGGTGATCAAATGGTCGGCAACCATATGTGCTTATGACCCCGACTCTAATTCGGTCCATGAACGGGCGTTATAACGCCTAGGAAAGGCTTTCATAATATATAAGGCAACTTGAGTCCTTATATATATATTACGATGGCTCGGGAGTAATTACTCCGTATCCATCATTTTTTCCAATATGGAGACTCGAAAGTAATTACTTCCTAATCAACCATGATTCCGGAGATAACATAGAGACCCGAAAATAATTATTCTCGAATCAACTATGAACATCTACATGATGTAGGGTTACGAAAGTAACTACTTTCAATCCCCTACAAGTCTTGATAATTCTTCCATATAAATAAAGACGGTCAATAAACTCTCCATAATCGTTCCCGGTCCATCACCGAGATCATCTTTCTTCTTCTATGCACCGTCTAGTAAACTTCATTTTGGTCTCATCGGACGGTCAATTATTATGACTTGCATGCGCCAACAAAGACCATGGTTTGAATTTACCCAAGAACATGAGTTGCCACGTATGTACATGCATGTCCCTTTTCTTTGTAAACCTCCATTGAAGCCTTGTTCAATTTGTGAACTTTTTAACTTCTGATTATGCTTTTGGTGCAGATTGAAAGAAGAGAGTTTGGGCCCCCCTATCTATGTACGAGAATTGGAGATCGGGCCCCCACCGTTTTTTTTCCTCTTGTTATATAGTAATGAGTAGGCAGGAAGTTACTTTGTTAACTTCTAATTAACCACTATCAAGTAACTTCTTTTGATTTTAATTTCTTTTTTAATTATTGTTTGGGCCGAAGGGTAATTCTCCAAATCAACCTCACTTTGGGCCCAAATTAAATGGAATGATATATTTGTCAACTTTAATATCATATTTGCATTTAATTTAAAATAGATTAACCAAACTTAATATTTTGGTCAATTTTTAATTATTTCAAGCAAAATCCCGATTTAATATAAATTTGTGAAATTTTGCCCGCAAACACGAAGCTCAAGGTCCGTGAGCTAATATCACGGGAATCTCCGTGGGAAACCACGGTCCGCGAGCGAATATCGCGGGAACAAACTCCATGAGCGAAGCTCAAGGTCCGTGAGCGAATATCACGGGAATCTCCGTGGGAAACCACGGTCCGCGAGCGAATATCGCGGGAACAAACTCCATGAGCGAAGCTCAAGGTCCGTGAGCGAATATCACGGGAAATCCTCCTACGTAGCTAGCATACGAGGAGTCCGTTAGTGTGATGAACTAACGTTGCGTTTACCCTTAAGCGCGTCACTTGTTGAGATTTCAAGAAAACAAAACGATGAATAAAACGAAAAGGTTTCCTGGCCAGGATTTTGTTTAAGAAAACGAAAGAGCACAAAAAAGCGAGGGTTTTCAAACAACTCAACATCCACGCGAGGGCCTCATGAAGAGTGCGCAATAGTGATACCGCGATCATGCCCGCATGGGCTGCGGTAACGATTTATCATCTTTGTCTCGCACTGTCCCTGCTGCAATTCCGTGCTCACGGATTGAGGGGTGCGGTCACGGTTCCGCGCACCGCGGTCGCCGCTTTGCCCCAGCGAAGGGGCCTTGCTCTTGACCACTCTAACGTCCGCGCAGATGTTCGTGGTCTGCCAATATGAATTCAAGATTGGAAGCGCGGGTCAAAGGTCTTACCAAATCTCGAAGCGTTGTCTTGATGATTTGCACAATGGTCACGGACACTGGTTGATCCTCTAACCCTTCGGCTTGATTTCTGGACTGCGCAGTTCGTGCCCAGTTTTGAATGACTTCGAGTAGGATTCTCGCTTCGACTTCTGAAGATAATTTGTAGCTTATCTCTTCCTCTTTCCGGCGATATGTGGATCGTCCGAATCCGATAAGCGTAGCTCCCGAAAAGTGAGTCGGAAGCGCGATAGGTAATCCTGTCAGTCACCGACCCGCGGTCGCGGGTGATGAACCCGCGGTCGCGGTTTGGCTCCCGAATAGAGGTTTTGTTCTCTGAAGCGAAACCGCGCCCGCGGCAGGGGCTACCGCGCCCGCGGTTCTGCCCCAGACTGCGATTCTCTCCCTCGTCGCCTTGCCCGCGCTCGCGGTTATAGTGCAGTTCGCTCTTGGTGACGAGCGAAGGCTTGTGTGGTGGGATCGGCTCCGATCCCGAAAGTCTCTTCCGAACTCGCGCCGAGTTCGTTACGACGTGGGCCCGCGCTCGCAGGGCCCTGGACCGCGCCCGCAGGTCCAGGTCTCCGATCTCGAAACCCTCTTCCGAACTCGCGCCGAGTTCGTTACGACGTGGGCCCGCGCTCGCAGGGCCTTGAACCGCGCTCGCAGGGCCCTGGACCGCGCTCGCAGGTCCAATCGTCCAATCGTTTAGGGTTTCGTCGACGGCTGCCCCCGGCTCGGCCGGGGTAACGGATCGGACCGACCGCTCGCCTGCCCCGGGCTCTAGCGATCGAATCCGTATGCTCATACGTATATCCTTGCGTTACATACGCGATTGTGATTAGAGTTGCCCCCAACCTAGGGTTTTCATTGGATCGATAATCAACAATGATTTTTGGTTAGGGCAACCTCTTGGATCGACAATCCAAGGTCCGATTTAGCGAGGCACACCGCCGAATCCCGCACTTGATTAGTTGATTCAGACCTTGCAATGCTATGACTCGTGATTCCGTTGCCTGACTCGAGTCCCCATAAGTCTGTGCGATGAACAGACGCGCTTGCGAAGGGGATTGCGTCACGGATTGAGTCGGATCCAGGCAAGGCGCCTTGCCCAGATCGCGATGCGGTCCATCATCCCGAGCGAGTATCGGGTTCAACGCGCGTTGGGATTCGTTCTCCGAGCGAATTTCGGAGATCGCGTATTTTGGCCTCGACCCGCGGTCGCGGGAGACGGACCCGCGGTCGCGGGAGACGGACCCGCGGTCGCGGGTGGCGATCCGTGGTCGCGGGTTGTGAACCCGCGGTCGCGGCTCTGGGGCTGCCGAAAGCGAATCGCGCGATTCGCCTGACGCGATTGCCCCAGGGTTGTCTCGCCGGTTCGTCCGGCGGCTGTCTCGATCCGGGCTCGTGGACAAACGATCTATAGCCTCCTCAGATCGGTTTTCGTAGGGAAAAAGAGACGAAGGTCGAAAACCTAGTTCTCCCCACAGACGGCGCCAAATGTTAGTACACGAAATATGTCGGTGTACAAGTCTCAATACCTTCTTCAATGACCTTCTTCTCCAAGCCTCCTTCAATGACCTAGACCTGCAAAACAATGGACAAAGGGGGCGGGGACCCCCCAATCCACCTCCGATGCTTAAGTCAGTAGAGTATTCACGAGGGTAACAGTAGAGAGAGGCGCAGGGTAAGGCGATCACAAGCGATGATCAACCCCTCTAGGCAGGGCTGAGACAAGCGATCATCAGCCCCTCTAGGGTAGTTTTTGTATATCCTTTCTACATGACCAGGCCATGTATTTATAGTGGAGAGAGAGGGCTAGGGTTTCTTCCTTGGAGCCCAATTAATAATTCTATCCTTTTAAATAGGATAGAATCTTCCAACTATCGGATAACTACCAGGATTTAAAGATATTTATTAGATATACTTACCTGGTTGGCGAAGATATTATCCTTATTTATGGTGGTAAATTACCCACCTACACTTTCCATGAATTGAAGTGTACTTAAGCTTATCTTTAACTTGCATCTCTCGTTAGCTCAACTATATACGCAAACGGATTCACATTTTCATCACATATATTGTTTCCACTATTTCCATATGAACGATTGCTTAGTGTTGATGGCTGTGAATGAATTATTTGGTGTATCATTCAATTGATACATGCATGAGATCTATACATATGTTTGTATATGCAAACTCGATCTCTTGCTTTTGTATTGTGTAGCTTGGATATGTTTACGACCTCCATATATACTCGTATTTGAGATCGCGTTCAAGAGGCTGATCGACGACGCTTTCGACGACCCTTGTCTTGTTGAAGTTTTATGTTGTAGTATGAACTAGAACTATATGTATAGAATGTTGGGATCTTTGAGCAGTTGGTTTTTGTCAATTAGCATATACAACAAGCTACAAGAATCAAAAGATGGATTTTGTGGGCTTGATTTGTTCACCTTCATCATCATTACAATTTCACTTAATTGGACTTAGATGCACGCACGGAAGACCTTATGGCAAGGTTAAAAGAAATTAACCAAATATTATTAGGGGTTTTTAAGGTAGTGCAAATTACAAAATCAGTACAAACGTAAATAATACAATGTCCCAAAAAAACTACTAAAAAAAGAAAAAAATAGAGTAATTAATAACCGAAAGATCTCCAAAGTTCTTGGAATCGCAAAAACAAACTAGAGATATCAATTTGATCAAATTAACTAACACAATGTCCAAAACAAAATCAATGCACACACATATTCAAATTAATATGCAGACCATATACATCAATCATTCAATTAATTACACGTTTTGACACACACACACACTATACATCAAAACGCTAACTAAGAAAAATACGTTACCAATGAAGGAGGATACTTCTGACCAAAAAAAAATGAAGGAGGATACACGACAATTTGATTCTGCCTCAAAAGTCACATGTCTAATTTGAGTTATCGTCAATTATATTCCAAGTTCTCTAAGTTATCATAGTGAAATGGATCGATCACGGTACGACTGACCTTTACTTGTAGAATTTCCACCATCATGATCGAAGTCTTCACTATTACTAGTATTACTATCAACACCAAATTAAATAATCAATCTTAATATATAGTAATAACTTAATTAATTACGTAATTGATTTGTCCTACGTACCATTTACTGTACTATATTTTGTACCCTTGTTGGTGCGACTGCGCATGAGAGTATGTGACATTTGAATGTTAGATAAGTCGACCATCAGTACGTATATATAATTATCAATAAAGAATCAGTTTTATTATGAATTTATGATTCATTTGAATGAATATTATGTAAGTCATGCTAGCTAATTAGTTGGTCATATTTGGCATTTCATTTTTATTTTTTTGGTCATCTAAGATAAGTCATACTGTCGATCTAGAAAACTTAAATTGATTATGTAAGTATATACTGTGGCTCAGGGGCCAAATCTGTCAACGAGTCAAACTTATAACGAATTACGTACGGAGTAACCTTCTTTTTAAAAATCAAACTAAAATTTGCATTTATTAGAGAGTTAGAAATTGAATGGTATTGATCGTGTATACCGGTTCAAATTAATTATATCTAGGACCAAATTAGAAAAATCTAAGCTAGAACGATTGATTAATAAGAATAGGCAAACCTAATGTACGTACGTAGACGAGGTCCACTCGATCATTGTTCCACACCTTCCACTAATTCAAATTGGTACGTAAATTAATTTTGAAATGTCACGTGTAGACGAGATACTTTTGTTATGTGCATTATAACTGTATTTAATTAGCATGACCACATTAATTCTTTCACTAATTGTCACACTACACATATAAATGATAGGTAGCTAGGTAGATTTCGACCAAAAAAAATAGGTAGGTAGATTGAATACATAGTTTTGTAATTAATTAAATAAGAAGGGATATGATGAGGTGTACAAAGGGTTGGTGGGGGAGTGATGACGTGTCAATTTAAACACGAAATTCAGATCGAACGAGAAAGAAATGCTGATGGAAATGGCGAGCAAATATGTAGTTAGTTGTGGAGGCAACGAGGAAGTCGTAATGTGGGTGAAGTGGTCGGCTTGATTTGGCTTTTTACACGTACGTGTTTGATTCATGCATTTTAGTCCTTCATATTATTGTACGTAGGTTCATACACGCCCGCCTCCCTAATTAGTAATTACTAGCTAATTGCACTGCGTAATTACCTCCTCTTCTTACTTAATTAGACATGGGGGGAAACTGATTATAGTGTCTTTATTGTGGTCTAGTCGCATAATGTGTCCGGTGTACTGTGTCCATAGTCCCACAACCCACCCGAAGGGATACGTGATTTAACTTTGAAATATTCAATTCAAACCTAGCTATATATAAATATCATACTCTAATTAATATATGTATTATGTTATGTGATGACGTATTAACACACTTTGCATGACGTGTGTACGTACTTTCTTGATCTTAACTAGCTCCTCTCTTTTCATACCCACTTGGGTGTAACTCAAGTCTATAAATATCCCTACACCTTCACTCACTCCTTCCCAACTTCAAATTCCACCACTATAACTCAATCTCTCTCTAGAAAAGTTAAGCCAAACTTTTAACAACCCAAAAAAAAAAAACGTAAGACATAAAGATGGAGTCGCCAAAATTGAGTAACAACACTAGCGGTGAAACTCTGATGCCGGTGTTGCCGCCGGGAAACGTGATAATGAGCCCCTGCGCCGCCTGCAAGATTCTCAGGCGACGGTGCGCCGAGAAATGCGTGTTGGCTCCCTACTTCCCTCCGACCGACCCCATCAAGTTCACCATTGCCCACAAGGTCTTTGGCGCTAGCAATATCATCAAGCTCCTCCAGGTATATACCGTATATGTATTGTAATTAATTACCTAATGTCGATGTACAATTAAGTTAACTTAATTGTTAACATAGTCTTTATATACTGTGTTTAACCAAACGAGCACTAGAAACAACCAATCTTTATAAAAAACAAAAAATCTCAACATTTTCTATATACTAATGTCTAGAATTATACTCCGTATATGGGCGATAAGAGATAAGTTGTTTCGCCCTAGATATACAATATTGTTTATATATATATGGACAACAAAAGTCTAGTTGTGTCGCCCTAGATCTATTATGAGCGATAGGAGTTTAGTTGTGTCACCCTAAATTTCTTTCTGCCGCGTATATATATTTTTATCGCTGTAGGTATGGTTTAGGCTACAAATTTATACTCGACGCAAAAAATTTTGTATCATGAAATTTGTACTTCGCCGGAAGCAAGATGAGGTCGCCCTCTTTGTAGTTCACCAGGAGGATCGCCCTCTTGTTTTTGTGTCGCCCAAAGCCATATTTCTTGGAGGGAATAGCCCAAATGTATTATTTTCTTTGTAGAATATCAATATATTATATATATTATTCAAGTTTAGTAATGTGAAAATATATTAGTGGTAAAGTGGCTCGCCTGAGAAAATGGGCATTAGTTTGTCCTAGCTACCTTTCTGCAGACATTGATCTCATACGTACGTGTTTTTAATAGACATGCACGATGTCGTATGGACTCTTTTCACATTGTAACTCCTCCTTTTAAATTCCTTTTATAAAGTGTACGTGTGTAGTCAATATTTCCACACCTTCCTACCTAATAACAAAAGTCTTCCTCCTTATCAACCCGGCCGACGATAATCCTTCCAAACATGCAAAAAGTATCTACATTATCAATCTTAATTAGTGATCATAGGTTAAGCATAAACCTATCGAGGTTCTGTTCGGTGCAACACATATTATTGTACGTAATCCGTACTTGTTGCACCGAACAGGCCCAAGCCTCATTACTATACTCGATAGGTGATGGCATCCCTGATTATTAAATAGAGCTCTAAATTGCAATCTTTTCCTCCTATTTTACACAACAAAGCCTCAAATTAATAACCATATATAACTTTCTATGTCACTCGATCGGCAGCATTGTAAAATTTCACTCTTTGTTCTCATAACTTTCCATATGTGGGATATATATAAATATCAGGAGTTACCCGAGTCCCAAAGGGCGGACGCGGTAAGCAGCATGGTGTACGAAGCGAACGCGAGGGTTAGGGACCCGGTCTACGGATCTGCAGGGGCCATCTTCGCGCTCCAAAAGCAGTTGAACGATTTACAAGCGGAGCTCGCAAAGGCCAGGGCCGAGATCCTGAAAATGCAATGCCAACAAGCCAATCTCCTCGCCCTCCTTTGCATTAACGTCGACACCACTACCAACGCCGCTGCTAGCAACACCAGCCCTACTACAATGAGCTCCGGTGTGGCTTGTTTGATGTCGTCATCGCCAACCTCAACCTTGATGCAAGATGACGTCAACTCACAATTGTTGGAGAGCTCTTTGCTCGATTTCTACGCTGAGAACAACTACAATATCGAGTGGGATCCCCTTTGGAGTACATGATAGTGATCGATTATGATCTTATTAATTGATATACGTACGATAGTTTTAGTTTACATACTACATGTTATGAAATTAATTAAGCTGAGGTTATAGAATAGTTATAGCTAGGAACGAGATGCTCAGTTAAATGAGCATTATCTATGTATATATATAAAAGCCGTAAGGATTGGAGCCACCACATTGCGCCACGTCAGCTTTTTCCACGTGTCGATCCGAGAATGCGCCACATCAGATTTAGCCACGTGTCATCATTTCCTTAAGCCATGTCATTTAATTCATTATATATTATATGCCATGTCATGTTATTTTAGATATTTGTTTCCACATTGTATGCCACGTCATATCAATTTTCGCCCTATCATCTACCCACCTCGATCACCCTGCCTTCAACCTCTCCTTCTCCCTCCTCCTCCACCTTCCACTGTCACCATAGCCATCATCCATCGTCTACTCCTCACCGCCCTCCTTGTCGTCGAATTGCCATTAAAATCTCTAATTTCTACCTCTTCCTTTTAAAACACTCTCATAATGGCCTCTCTTTTCGCTTCTCCTTCCTCCTCTTGATCTCCAAATCCACCACCATCCAAACTTTTCCACGTACTGGCAATCGATGAACACCCAATTTGAACAAAATCCGCGCATATCGGTTTCGGAGACAGAGTTGCTGAAGGTCTTGAGGAGATAATATGGGGATTAAGGATTGGAAATCAACAAGGGCGGGGGATTAAGGAAATTTTATGCATTTTCCTCCATTGTTTGTCTATGGCAGAGGATTTACTAAACATTCAAAAATTCTTTTTTTGTTTGAAAATCATGCAAAAAATCGTCAAATTAACCTCCTAATTTGATTTTGTACTTATTTAGATTTAAATGAAAAACGTAGTAATTTTAGTAGTACTAAATATCCTAACTGATGTTCACAAAAAAAAATAAAAATCCTAACTGATTTAGTATATACGGAAGATTACAAGGATTGGAGATCCGAGAATCTGTGTATATAGTGTAGATATCTTTGTTTCCTAAATTTTGTACTATATCATTTCCTTAAGGCGTACAAAAGGAAAAGATTTTTTAATTAGCTTGCACTATTATTGCACAACAACAAAAGGAAACCTTCCAAAGGCATAATCACGTACAAACGGAAATTTTGTATATACACGGATATAATTTTAAGGATTGGAAATCACCAAAAGCGTGAATCACGGATATAATTTTTGCATTTTCCAAGCTATACAAAAGGAAATTTTTCAAGTTATACAAAATTTTTATACGTGAATCAAGAAGATTTTGTTTAATTAATTTGGTTCTATAAACTAAATCACTAGGACTATGATTCACGTACATGTAGATAAATCTTCAATCAATAATTTTTTTACTTATTTAGATTTAAATAAAAAATAATAATTAAACTAAATCAGTTAGGATTAGTATAAATAATTGGTACCTTTTTTGGATCAACTTCATTCCGCGTACAATCCGTGAAATCCTACCTATGATTCAATCAATTATTTTTTTTACTTATTTAGATTATCTTCAAACAATAATAAATCTTCAATCCGCGTACAATCCGTGAGATATTGCTGTACATGCAGCTAAATCTTCAATCAATAATTTTTTTTACTTACTTAGATTTAAATGAAAAAAGGTACCAATCTCATAACTGATTTTATTTACTTAAGCGATTTAAGAAAATCTTCAATTCACTTTGTACGTTAATCATATCCACCTAGCTAGCCCAATTTTTCCTTTCAAACAATAATTTCCTTTGCTATTTATCCCTACACTTTTGCCTCAAATTTATAAATAGGGTCTTGCTCTCATACAATTCATACACCACCGAGAGCTATCTTGCGTTCTTCATCCTCTAAGTATGTCGTTTTTATCCCGTTTCAATATTTCATTGCGTTCTCCATTGCTCCCTTTTCAATATTTCATGTGTACCAATAACTTTATCTTTTTTCTCCGATCATGCTTTTTTCATTTTTGATTTGTTATTTGTTATGTTGTATTTTGTATGCAGACGTACCATGAATTTTATCAAAGACATTACCTCAAGTAGAGGTACGTACAAGATACAAGTTTTTATCATTAGGATGTGGAAGGTTCCGAGAAAGGATGATGACACCAAATATGTTACAACAGACCTTATCTTAATGGACGAAAAGGTATAATTTCGTATGTTTTAGTGCAATTTTTTCTTTTGGCGTATACTTTATAATATACTTGTGCTAACGTTTTGATTTTTACAGGGTGATAAAATTTATGCTGTTATTAAGGAGTCTTTTATTGACAATTTCTCCGAACTCTCCGAGGGAAAAACCTTTTGTATCTCATGTTTTGGACTTGGACTTTATGAAGCAAGATACAAATATGTCACTCATAATTACAAAATTATTTTTTATCGGAATACAATTGTTTCTACCATTTCTTCAACATCTTTTCCTATCCATTGGTTTACTAATATGTATCCATGGACACAAATTAACTAAATCCAATAAATTAATATAAAAACCGACTAAATAATATTTTTTCCTATTTATTATCACATTTTAATGTTAAATTAAACTTGATTATTACAAAATATTTAAGGTATATGAAAAAATATTTAAGCAAAATTTTAATACTAATCCCATGCAGGGCACGTGAATTATACTAATATTATATATATTATATATAAAAAAATAGATTTAAAAATACAAGTCGTGCATGACACGACGGGTGCAACTAGTTTTAATTAATGACGACATTAGGAGATCGAGAACACACATGCATGCAAATAAGCAGAGGTTATTTCATGAAAGTCGAATTTTATTTGGAAAGGTTAGTGAAAAAAGTACCGGAACTATGGTACTGAAATTGTTAGTTAGTTTTGTTGTTTTTATAATTTATTCCGCCTACCTATTTATTAGTCACGTCCAAACAAAGTTTTCACTGTTAATATATAGTTATGGCATACTTTTTGTTTGGTGTGGGTGACCTAATTTATTCAACAACAAAAAAAAGAAGCCAAACCTTGTTTACATTGGAGGTTCCTTTCAAAGTAGATAATTGTGTGCTTTCAAAGCAGTCTTAGTTTTAATTTTTTTTAAATGCTTAAATATTGTGTAGTTGACCATTATGGTTAAATGTGTTTGGTAAGTATTTCCGCCTATTTAGTTGATTCAAATACACCGTTGTTGTCTTTCTACCAAAAAAAATACACCGTTGTTGTCTTAATCCCAACTTAATGAGTTTTCACATCTTCACTCATTTTCTAAGTCATTACTTAGCTCTCATATATAACAAGTCATCTGTTTCAAATTAGAAAATTAAGCCCATGCACGCTGGAATTACAAGCTAGTTAGGCTGGGCTGGCAACGTGTGGAATTTCACATTTTAGAACCAAATCTCAACACAAAAAAAAAAAAAACACGGAGTTTGAAAATCACCGCTAATGGTACGAAGTATCATAATATTAAACAAACACGAACTGGGATCGTTTTCCGAAAAAGTTTTGCGGTGGAATCAATGGTGTATTCTGCTGCGGTAGAAATTGGATTTAGGCTTTTATCGAAGTCGATGTACGCGACTACTTGAGTATGGTAAACGTTGTGACTCTGATCGAGGCAATGTGTGCGCCCGCTCGATCTAGAATAGACATGGCAATGGGTCGGGTTTTGGGTGGATGAACCATTTCCAAACTCGGCCCGCAATACAATTTTTTCCACCCAAACCCAACCCGACCGTTGGCATGGATCACCCAAACCCAATCCACCCTATATTGTCGGGTGGATGGGGTGGGTCGGGTGAAATTTTGGGTGGTATATACCTAATATATACCTGACTTTTAATTTAACCTTTTTAAACAAACTGATAAACATAATAATAATTTCAATGTCAACTGTTTACATGAAAATTCCATAATCTCATTCATCATCTATATTAATCAAACTTGAATCATGATATTAAATATGATATTGAATATGGATCATAGTATTGTTTTGACATATTTTAATTTGAAACAAATAAACATATTTTATTGTTAAAACATAATAATTTAATGAGTAAAGGTAACAAAAGAAGCTACGTATATACATATACATATAAAATAAAAAAAATTTAAAACGGGTTATCGGGCCGGGTTATGGGTGGATGGACCTTCACCCGTACCCGACCCATCACCCGCATCACCCAAAATCCGACTTTGACCCATCTTTTTTCTGGTTTCATCCGTTTTTTCGGATCGAGTGAAGTGGGTACCCATTGGGTTCAGGTGAAATTGACATCTCTAATCTAGATTCTGGTGGATCAATTAAGCCGTAGGATGTGAACAAGCGTGTCGGTAAGCACAAACTATACATCGTCATTGTGTAGTGTGTGTGTGTTGTGACCGGTTCGTTTTTGTGTGTGTGTTATGGTTTAACTTGTACGCCCAAGCTAGCCATAACCAAAAGAAGGTTTTCATTGGGTTGTTCAGACAAAACTTTCCTTTTCTTGGGCAAAGTCTCACTAGTCAAACTCTGACAAAACTTTTCTCAGTCTTTTTTTTTTTTTGGGTTACAATTCTACTACGCCAGCGACCGACTGACTGACTTTGGAGTATACCTTGTCCTTTCTATCCCGCGTCTTACGACTTTGGAGTATCATTTAAATTTTATAAAAACTGAAAAAAGTCAGGAATTACTACATTGGTAAATCATGAACGTTTATAGTCATTAGTCAACTAGAATATTCGAGCCCTTTAAGACACATGAGCAAATATATGCAAAGTGCGGCCCAAATGAAGATGGGCCCGAAGGGGCGGATATAAGCTAGCTAGCATGGCCCATTTAGAGGCTTCCTATAGCCAGCTAACTTTGTGGATTGTTAGTTTTTTTTTTTTTTTTGAGAAATGTGGATTGTTAGTTGTTACTAGTTACTACGCTAGTAGCATGATCGTAGCTTATCTCAATGAAATTACAGAATGGATTAATAATCATCATGATTGATGATTCGTGTACATCAAACAGCTATATTCATATTATTTACTGCCTCCATATAAATTTACCTAGAAAAGGAGTACGTACTATTATATGCGGAAGCTTTATCCTAGAGCTTTATGTATTCATGTGATTGTTTACCTTTGTATGTTATAATGGAGCAAGTGAACAGATTGCTAATGCAATAAGTAAATCAAAGAACTATGTAAGTATGCTATATGAACGAGAAAGCGAGCTACAACACAATGCTCCTATTTCCTGATCGAGTAGTTCCATTGACAGAACAATCGATTCCGAACTTCGATACCGATGGCGAATAGTTGTGCGAGAGCACTCCCAAACGGATAACAAAGTGACCCCTTACACGAATTCCACTCCAAGATAAGGCAAATGTGTCCTAGGTTTGAAACCCATAACAAAGTAATGACTATGCATAAGTTTAGATTGCAAATCGCTAACATGGTGTATTAAGCATGCATATACATTTCAAAAGGATAACGATGTATCAATGCAATAATAAGCTAACACCAAAAGAAATAAAGCAATCAAAACTCATGTTCTCCATAGTATAAATTTGGATCTATTCGAAACTAGCTAGCAAGGATATATCTCCTCCTTTGTGCTCAACTTGGCTTCTTCTAAGATATCAGCCCTCGTAAACGTGCTTTCCCTTGTGTAAGCCCACGATTTCGGATGATCAATCAAAAGCATGCAGGATCCCTCGGCACCACCATCTCTTTGGAAAACACATCATTATCCAACCTCCTAACCCTAGATAGCATCTTCCACGAGCTACCCACACCATGCTCCACCATCAACCAATGCTCGATATAGATATGCATGGGCCCCCGCACCCAAGCCACCACCAATATCGATGACATGCCATTGTGCTCCGAAAGCTTTCCCATAGCCACCCGACACCGCCTTTCCTCCTCCTTTGTAAGTCGTGGGAGGTCAGCTATTCTAAACTCTTGGCGCTCACAATCAAACATCAGCACGCCGTATTCGGTACGAGGTTCACCCTCGAGCTGAGACACTCGTATCAACCAATGAATCGTTCCCTTCAAGAAACAACTGTTATATCCATAGTAGAAACTGGTACCGGGTTTGATGTTAATATCAACAAACCTCGTACCCGCTATCATCCCTCTCCTTTGTGGCGGGCAGCCACATTGGAGTCTGGAGATGGAGATTAATATTGGGGATCCAGATCCTAATAACCTTGAACTCGTTCACACGAGCATCGTAGCGGAAGCCTACTCTGGTGTACTGGCTACAATTGGGGCAGATCTCGCGCCGTAAGTCCGGCACACGAACTTGTAGATCGTAGGGTTCCAAAGAGCACTAAGGGGGTGTTTGGTAGGAAGGAATGAGGAATGAGGTATGGGTTTGAGGAATGGAATTCCCATTCCTTGTGTTTGTTTGTGATTATTTTGGGTTTCAAACCCATACCCCAAACCTTCTAGGTATGGGGTTTTCATACCTCTCATATTTGGTGGGTATGAATCTCATTCCTGATTCTACTTCCTTCTTCTTCATCTACACTTTTTGCTTCACAAAAACCCACTTCTTTTTTTCCAGTTGGTCTCTCTCGATCTCATAATTTTAAACAAAATAAGTTAATTATTCACACAAATTATCCCAAAAAGTGGATAAGCAAGTTAATTAGCAAAGTTTTGAGACCGACACAATTCATCATAAACTCAGCTATGGAGGAGAGTTGAGGATTGATGGATGCAAACAAACAAACATATGAACCACTGAGAATAAAATTATAAAAAAAAAACTAAAGGAGAAATTCCAATAAGAAAAGGTGGTCTTGTATATGGGGTGTTGGGAGGAGAAAATGGAATTGCAGAGAAGAGGCGGAATTACAGAGAAGAGGCGCCGGCTGTAATGGTGAATGGGTGATGGAAGAAGAAAGGTGATAAAAAAATCATATTTGAAAAAACCCTAATTTCATTCCCAAAAATATACCAAACAACAAATAAAATGTATGGGTTTCCAAACCCATACCCACCTAAACCGATATCTCATGTCATTCCCATACCCAAATTTGTACCAAACAGCCCCTAAGGGTGTAGTCCCATGACGTCACGCAGACCACGCCATGAATGACGTCAACATACCTGAGGTTGAGGTCGGTGCTAAAGGGAAAGTGCAACCACGTGGCGGGCTGAGGAGTTTGGGAGATTAATGTGTATTTCTGATTGCGGCAGCTCACTATAAGTCTGGTTGGTTGAGTACTAGTGACGGAGTCTAGCACGGGCCATGCGTGCTGCGCCCGTGCTAGACTCTATTGGATCAATTTAATTGTAGGGTGTGAACAAGCGTGTCGGTAAGCCTAGCTTGTTAGCAAGATATATATTTAGGTAGTTATGATCTGCTGTATTATTTATATTATTAGAGTTTTACGTATCTTGCAAGACATGTACTAGGGTTTGCTTTAGTTCCTTGTAATCAGGCTATATAAGCCTCTCACATTGATCAATAATACTCACGCATATTTACACAAATCCTATATGGTATCAGCCTAACCCTAACCCTGGGCATTCTTCTTCTACGCAATTCACGCCCTAATCTTCTTCCATGGCTGCTGAAATTCCTTCGGTACTGCCTAACCCTTACCAAGCTGAGAATCCTTTTCTCCTTGTGCAATTCCCTCATATACAAAAACTCACAGCCACAAATTACTTAGCCTGGAGTTCGCAGGTGACTCTTACCCTTGAAGGCTACGATCTCTTTCCCTACCTAGATGGCTCGTTGGTCACACCACAGGCGGAAATTGTTCGTGACAACCGAGCAGTGGCAAATCCTGCCTATCTAGCATGGAAGAGACAGGACCGTCTCATTCACAGTGCCCTCGTGGGTACGCTCTCGGCGAGTGTTTCGTCTCTCGTCACGCAAGCAACGTCGTCCAAGGCTGTGTGGGACCTGCTCAAGTCCACATACGCGACGGCGTCTCGAGGACACAAACAGCAAATCAAAGTCAAGATCCGAAACACTAAGAAGGGCTCCCGCTCGGTCTCGGAGTTCATGCAGGGCATGAAAGCGGACACTGATCTTTTAGCCTCCCTCGGTGCCCCTTTATCACAGGAGGATCTCACTGACTACATATTGCGTGGACTTGATGACTCCTTCCAATCGGTCATCGATGGTGTCCACAACCGAGATACTCCTATCTCGTTTGAAGAGTTGCACGAGAAACTGATCGCCAAGGAGTTGGCTTTGAAGTACCACACCACCCCGGACTCGGCCCCGGCGACTGCTCTCACGATGAACAAGGCGAAAGGTAAGTCCAAATCCTCCTTTCCTATGCAATGGCAGCCTTCCATCCCACCCCAACCTCCACAACAGTGGGTTCCTTATCGCTCACCCCCTCAACAACCATCTCTGCCCCATAACCGACCTCCTCATCCCAACTCTACAAACCAACAAAAGCCTTTCAAGGGCCGGTGCCAGTACTGCGTGGCCGTAGGTCACGTGGTCAACCAATGCCAAAAGTTCAAAACTGATCACCCCATCTTTACCTGGCCTTCAACTGGTCGATTCCCTACAAACCCGCCCCAGGCCAATACCGTCACTACTACCCCTTCCCAGCCATGGCTAGTAGACAGTGGAGCCACACACCATGTTACCAATGACCTCCAAAACCTTGCCCTTCACTATCCATACTCCGGTCCTGACGAGCTCTTCGTTGGAAACGGTACGAGTTTGCCTATATCTCATTCCGGTTCAATTAATTTCAATTTGGTGAATCATCCTTTCACTCTTAAAAACGTTTTTTGTACTCCTGGCATGACAAAAAATATTTTATCAGTGTCTAAATTTTGCAAACAAACTGGTTACCACATGGTTTTCTCATCAAATTCTTTTCTTGTGAAGGACAAGATGGACAACACCATACTTGATGGCCCCTGCGTTGATGGAGTGTACTTATGGCCCTCTTCTCATCCCAGCGTCCATCACTCCATAGTATGCTCGTCCAAGTCGCTTCATCATCATCTCGGTCACCCCTCCACTGCTGTTTTCAAGCTTCTTCAGCATCAGTTTAATTTAGGATCTAGCTCTTTTCTTATGTCGGATTGTCATGATTGTCAAATAAACAAAAGCCATCGGCTTCCTTTTTCTAGGTCTAGTATTGTTGCTTCCGCTCCTCTTGAAATTATTTTTTCGGATGTTTGGACTTCTCCAACTATGTCTTATGATGGTTATAAGTATTACATAATTTTTGTTGATCAATTTACACGTTATGTATGGCTATATCCTCTTAAGAGAAAGTCGGACACTCACTCTATTTTTGAAAAATTTTGTGCTCTAACCGAAAACTTCTTCCAAACAAAAATCAAAACCCTTTTCACAGATAACGGAGGAGAATACATTGCATTACGAAATTTTTTAAGTACTCATGGCATTCAACATCTCACCTCTCCTCCTCATACACCACAACATAATGGTTTATCGGAAAGACGTCATCGTCATATAGTGGAAACCGGTTTGAGTCTCTTAAGCTTTTCGGGCATGCCATTAGATCACTGGCCTTTTGCTATGGCCACCGCGGTCTATTTGATCAATCGCCTACCAACTCCAGTTTTGCAAAATGTTTCACCATACTTTAAACTATTACACAAAACACTGGATTATAACAAACTTCGAAGCTTTGGTTGCCTTTGTTACCCATGTCTTCGACCGTACACAACCAACAAACTCGAACCCAAATCTCAAGCTTGCGTCTTTGTGGGCTACTCCACGTCCCAATCTGCATATTTTTGCCTGGAACCCAACACCAAACGCCTATATACTTCCCGTCATGTCCAATTTGAGGAGACCCAATTTCCGTATAAAAACACTACCCATTCGGTGCAATCAGGAAACAATTTAGAGGAAGAATGGGGTTCAATTTCTTTCCCTCTTTTGAATCCAATTGCACCTATCCAGCCCGCTCATGCAACACCTCCTCCACCGTCAAGCCCAAACCTACCTCACACTCCCTCCAATTCACACAATTCTCCTGCAAGCCCATCTCTCACAAATTCGGCCCAATCCAATCATTCTGCCAATACCACTCCACTACATCCCCCCACTTCCTTGCAAAATCATAACACCGAGACCCCACCTCTCTTCCACTCATCTACCTCCACGTCACCCACCTCCCCTAACCCTAGCCCCAACACACCCGATTCAGCAAATTCACCCCCTCCCCTCATCAATCCACCTAATCAAAATCCTAACCCACCTTATGGTATTGTAACCCGTTCTCGGAACAATATCGTTAAGCCTATCCACAAACTTAACCTAGCAGTCACAAAAACTTCTCCATCTGAACCCACGACCATCACCCAAGCCCTCAAAAGCCAAGAGTGGCGGGCTGCCATGCAAAACGAATACGAGGCTCTTTGTTCCAACAATACCTGGACCCTTGTACCACCATCGCCTGAGCACAATGCCACCGGCTGTAAATGGGTGTACCGTACCAAATTCAACCCTGACGGCTCGGTCGAACGCCTCAAAGCTCGCCTTGTCGCCAAGGGATTCCATCAGCGGTCCGGTCTCGACTACTCTGAAACGTTTAGTCCGGTCGTGAAACCAGTCACGGTTCGCGTGGTTCTATCTCTTGCCGTGTCCAACAACTGGCCTATCAAGCAATTGGATGTGAATAATGCGTTCCTTCAAGGAACTCTCCATGAACACGTTCTTATGGTGCAACCCCCGGGGTTCGTCGATGCAAGTCGTTCTACCCATGTATGCAAACTTAACAAGGCGATTTATGGCCTCAAGCAGGCTCCAAGAGCATGGTACAATGAACTCAAAACCTACTTGCTCAGTCTCGGGTTTCAAAATTCAGTAGTTGACGCCTCTCTCTTCCATCTCTGAAAGTCAGGCGTTACACTCTTCCTTCTCGTCTATGTCGATGACATAATTGTCACGGGCAACAATGCATCCAGTGTTCAGCATCTAGTCACCACTCTCGCCTCTCGCTTCTCGCTCAAGGACCTAGGTAACCTCTCCTACTTTCTTGGCGTGGAAGTTCTTCCCTCACCCAAAGGTCTCTTCCTATCCCAAAAGAAATATGTCCTGGATATCCTAGAAAAGGCCGGTATGTCGCTAGCTAAACCTGTATCCACGCCATCTATCTCATCCATCCAACAACCTACCACCTCATCCGAACCCTTACCTAGTCCCATAGACTATCGGTCTCTCATTGGTAGTCTACAATACCTTGCCCATACTCGACCTGATGTCGCCTTCACCATCAACAAACTTGCCCAATCCATGCAAAACCCAACATCTGAACACTGGAATGCTCTAAAGAGACTGCTGCGTTACTTGGCTGGAACGTCCGATTATGGCATCATCATTTCTCGTACTCCCTCGTCGTCCATTCATGGTTTTTCCGATGCTGACTGGGCAGGTGACAAGACGGATTACCGGTCGACGACAGGGTACGTCATCTATCATGGCTCCACTCCCATCTCATGGTCCTCTCGCAAGCAAAAGACAGTAGCTCGATCTTCCACTGAGGCGGAGTACAAGGCACTTGCGGACACATCATCTGAATTGCTATGGATTATCTCCTTGCTACATGAACTGGGCGTTGTTCTTCATCAACAACCGGTGTTGTATTGTGATAACCTAGGTGCCACCTACCTCAGTTCGAATCCTGTATTTCATTCTCGTATGAAGCACATCGCTCTTGCGTTTCATTTTGTACGAGAACAAGTCCAAGGAGGCTCACTTAGGGTGTCACATGTTCCCACTGACGATCAACTTGCGGATGTCCTCACAAAACCGCTACATGGTCCAAGATTTGCTAGCATCACAGCCAAGCTCGGCTTAGCTCGACGCCCAGCTCATCTTGAGGGGGAATGTTAGCAAGATATATATTTAGGTAGTTATGATCTGCTGTATTATTTATATTATTAGAGTTTTACGTATCTTGCAAGACATGTACTAGGGTTTGCTTTAGTTCCTTGTAATCAGGCTATATAAGCCTCTCACATTGATGAATAATACTCACGCATATTTACACAAATCCTATATAGCTAACCTACTGCTCATCGTAGTGGCCGGTTCGATTCTTTATTTTTTGGTGTCTTGGTTTAATTTGTACGCCCAACCCAAGCTAGCCATAACCGAAGGAAGGTTTGATTCGGTTGTTCACACAAAACTTTCCCTTTCTTGGACAAGTCTCAATAGTTAAACTGACAACAATTTTCTCAGTCCTTTTGTTTTGGTTTTGGAATTTTTGGAGTACACTTTTCTATATATCTTGTGTCTCACTTCATTTTTTTCCCCTTTTAATTATTTTTATATTATACTCCATAATAAACTCAAAAGCATTTTTTACCTACCTAGTAGTAGTATCATTTTAATTTTATAAAAACTAAAACAAAGATGGGAATTACATTGATAAATCATAAATGTTTATAGTCATTAGTCAACTAGCTAGATTGCGCTTGACACATCAGCTCATTGGTTGAGCACTCATGGGTATACCATGAGATCTTGGCACAATGGTTTGCCCTCTTCACTTTAAACCTTATCAAAAAATATAATAATAGTAATAAATTAGTCAACTAGATTCGAACCCTTTAGACCCATGAACAAACATATGCAAGTGCGGCCCAAATGAAGATGGGCCCGAAGGGGCAAATATAAGCAAGCATGGCCCATTTAGAGGCTTCTTATAGCCCGCCAACATTGTGGTTTTTTTGGTAGAACTTGTTGCTACGCTGATAATAGCATCACCGTAGCTTATTTATCTCATGAAAAATCAATTAACGCCTAATACCGAATGGATTGATAATCATTTCAACCAAAAAAAATAAAATGGATTGATAATCATCATGATTCGTGTATATCAGAAGTTAAAACAGCTATATTCATACGATTGACTGCTCCATATAAATTTAGCTAGAAAGGGTTACGTACTATTGTATGCAGAAGCTTTGTCATAGAGCTTATATTTGTTATTATAGGCGGGCAAAATTCCCTATCAATTAGTTAGCATTTAATTCTCTATCTTATTTATTTTGCTATCCATATTTATTATGCTATATCCTTTATTAGGGTAGTTACTCTAGTTAAGATATTATTTATGGAGGAGAATCTTATCTTCGCCTAAGATGGGATATTTGGTTGACTTAGGGAGCAAGGCTTCGCCCTAACCCTAGTAGGCGCGCCCCCCTTGTCCCTCTCCTCTATAAATACACATGCATGCATGTGCCTGGTAAGCTCGAGGTTCTAAGTCATCGCTCTGCCTGACGCCTTTTAATCGACATTGTACCTATTCTGACTTAAGCATCGGAGGTGGATTAGGGGTCGCTCGCCCCTTGGTCCATTGTCTTGCAGGTCATTAAAGGCGAAGAGGCTGGGAGAAGAAGTTTGAAGAAGAAGGTCATTGAAGAAGGAGTTGAAACTTGTACACGGCATATTTTGTGTACTAACATTTGGCGCCGTCCGTGGGGAACGAACAGGTTTTCGACCTTCGTAAACCCTACGAGAAACGATCTGAGGAGGCTATGGATCGCTTGTCCACGAGCCCGGATCGAGACAGCCGCCGGACGAAACGGCAAGACAACCCTGGGGCAATCGCGCCAGGCGAATCACGCGATTCGCTTTCCGCAGCCCCAGAGCCGCGACCGCGGGTCCGCCGCCCGCGACCGCGGGTCGAGGCCAAAGCACGCAGACTCCAGATTTCGCTCGGAGAACGAATTCCAATGCGCGTCAAACCCGATATTCGCTCGGGATGATAGACCACATCGCGATCGGACCTTGGATTGTCGATCCAAGAGGTTGCCCTAATCAAGGATCGTTGTTGATTGTCGATCCATGAAAACCCTAGATTGGGGGGCAACTCTAATGACCATCGCGTATGCGTAACGCAGGGATATACATATGAGCATACGGAACTGATCGCTAGAGCCCGGGGCGGGCGAGCGGTCGGTCCGATCCGTTACCCCAACCAAGCTGGGTCACGCCATCGACGAAACCCTAAACGATTGGATGATTGGACCTGCGGTGCGCGGTCCAAGGCCCTGCGAGCGCGGGCCCACGTCGTAACGAACTCGGCGCGAGTTCGGAAGAGGGTTTCGAGATCGGACACCTGGACCTGCGGTGCGCGGTCCAAGGTCCCGCAAGCGCGGGCCCACGGCGTAACGAACTTGGCGCAAGTTCGGAAGAGGGTCTCGGGATCGGAGCCGATCCCACCGCACAAGTCTTCGCTCGTCGCCAGGAGCGAGCTGCACTATAACCGCGAGCGCGGTGGCAGACGCAGGCAAGGCGGCGAGGAAGGAGGAGCTCGCGAAGAGTCGCAGTTTGGGGCAGAACCGCGGGCGCGGTTTCGCTCCAGAGAACGTAACCTTTGTTCTGGGGCAAACCGCGACCGCGGGTCCATCACCCGCGACCGCGGGTCGGTGACTGACAGGATTACCGATCGTGCTTCCGACTCACTTTCCGGGAGCTACGCTTGTCGGATTTGGACGATCCACATATCGCCGGAAAGAGGAGGAGATAAGCTAAGAATTATCTTCAGAGGTCGAAGCAAGAATCCTACTCGAAGTCAGTCAAAACTGGGCACGAACAGCACAGTCCAGAAATCAAGTTCTTTTGCCCCGCGCCGCGGACGAGCGCGCGGTACGCCTCCGGCCCAGTCGAGCCCTTCACCCAGCTCCTGATTAGTTCCACGCCACCGATCGAGCCGCAATACATGGAGCCGGATCACGAGGGGCGGCGGCACCCATTGGTCCGCACAACACGATCGATCGCTAGAGCCCGTTGCGGGCGAGCGGTCGGTCCGATCCTTTACAACGGCACCCATCGGCCCTCACGACGTGATCGATCGCTAGAGCCTGGTGCGGGTGAGCGGTTGGTCCAATCCATTGAGGTGTACGACGCAGGGGCACGACGAAGCAAGTGTTGGATCTTGAAAAGGCTCGGATCCCACCGGGGCAAGAGATCGTGAGCATGATCGTTCGTCCCCTCGCATCCAAGAGCCCTCGCATGACCACGATAGCTCGCTAGCCCACCAGAACGGTGCGCGCGGAACGAGAGAGGCGGTCGGGCTGAGGGATGTCGCGGGACCAACGAGCGATATGACGGGAAGAGATCGGGCCCATAGGGTCGAAGGGCTTGATCGCCGCTCAACGGTCAACGCGGAACCTACGATGTTGTAATAGTCCGTGTGAGCTCCACGATGGTCGGAACAAGATGATTCAAGAAGCGCTGGAAAGTAGACTCCGAATGCTACGTTTCTCGTTCACACATCAGAACTGGAGACTCGCTGCATCCGGGTCGAAATTGCGCCGCAAGAGACCGCATCCACCAGCCGCGCGGATCGCCACGCGATCCATCGCGAAGAAGAGACAACCCGCGGGCGCGAGTAGGGGAACCGCGGCCGCGGGTTCTACACAGAATCCCCCGCTCGATTCCCGTACGCAGGCCGCGGGCGCGGGGCATCCCCAGGACAATTCGCCCGATTCCGCTAAACTGCCCGCGGGCGCGGGTCGGGCATCCACGATCGCGGATGGGTCGCCGTGGGTATCCGTCGACGAAACCCTAGGTAATTTGACACAGGAGCCTGCATATGAGGTTCAGGGTCCTGCGAACGCGGACCCGTGTCATGACAAGGGTGCCGGGATCGAAGCCGATCCCGAGGCTTACGAGGGCTTGTCTTCGGATTACCTTCAGAAGGTGACCAACGTCGGATCGCAACCTCGGGATAAGTCCATCGATGAACTTACCGCAGTTTCGGCAGGAGAGGATCCCGAAAAGGTCTTTTACGTCGGAAA